>JABUQX010123977.1:32500-38705 GCA_015478945.1 Trachelipus rathkii | reverse complement strand
TAGCCAAATATCTCTAATCAACGTCGTTGCCACAGCTATGCTTAACTTCGATTGTATAAATAAATGAGACGATTTATACTCAAAAGGTATTCGCTCGTTTAATATCAAAAACTTTTTATATTTACCTTTGAGTCTTCGGTTCGGCGAGCTGGACAAGAGTTGTCTTGTTATGTTTGCTACACTTTTATCTCTATTTTATTACAATATATATTCAAAATCAACTAAGTTATATGAATTATTTCAACTTAGATATATATATTGTTTATATATCAAGATTGAGGTTTTAGTATTATTAATAGTATTATCAATATTAGTATAATAACTACCTAAATACTGTTTTATATTAAGCCAAACTATATAATCGAGAAATATATAAAACAATAAGATTATAATAATAATACATAATTAATAACACAAATTTTCTAATATATATTTAAAATAAATAATTAATAATAAATCTCTATAATAATATAAATAATAATAATAAGCCTATTACAATATGGTGAATAGAGAGTGTGAGAATTGCAGTAACTTTATTGATATAATTCTACATATCATTCGTTCCAATTACCTCTGATCCTAGCTATCATAAATAGGTGGTGAGTAAGCAGTTGTATTACATAATTCCTTACTTCTCATACTATTCTATATTTATTCATTTATATACGATCACGATTAAAAAAGAATAAGAGTTTATTATATTTGTATATTATTTATAAATTGAAAATACTATATATACTGAAATTTTTATTCTCCTCACTGTTATTTTGTTTTTGTAGATAATCACCACTAATAAATGAATAATATCTAATAAAATGTCTGCTCATCTTTTTTATTAGTGAGGTAGTTGGTATAGGGCGTAAGGTAGGTGGAGTATAATTTTTTATCGGTAGGTATATTATTATATATATTACACTAAAATAATATATAATGTACAAGGTACATAATATACATTAAGCAGGTGCACATATGCGCACCACTTATTATTTTCCTCCTTTCCCAGAATTGATGGGACGAGGTGCACAACATACACCGTCATATCCCATTACAAACCCCCTTATCCAACCCAAAAATTTTAGCTTTTTTTTATCACCGATCATTTATTTGTTTAATATTCGCACAGTTTTCGTAATATAAATAAATATATCAATAATTGATATATATGAATATAACAAATTATTAATATAATACAGATAATATATTAAGTACATATGATAAGTAATAAAGAGAGATAATTAATATATGAATGAATTAAATATATATCATGTGTATAAATAGATAATAATAATAAATCTTTAAATATATATTAATAATAAAATAACTATATATTGATCAATTTATTTCTAAATAATAATCAAAAGATCTTTGCAAACTAAAAATCACGTAGTACAGCCAAGTAGAAATAAATAATAAATAGATAGATAAAGAATTATATCTGTAATATTCGTGAACTAAGTAATAATAAATTCTCTCTTAGCAGTTATTAAGTGATATTAATAAATTGAATAATTGTATGATAGAATACATACTATTAAAGCTATATAACTATGTAATATTCGTGCGTGTAAAAATAAACAATTGATTCTGCTTATTTAGTTTGTTAAGTCAATCTTCTTGTCTACAGGCCGTCGAGATTGTGGTCAAAGTTTGGTCTTACTCAAGTTGTTCCGATAATTACAGAAAAAAAAAACGTTACTCGGGTTCTTTCGCTTTTTGGAAGATGGATTCATTTCTACTGCGATCCTTCTGAGGAAAAAAGCATAAATGAAGTTGAGAGCGACCAACCTTTCTTCTTAGAGTTTGATCGATACTTGTTTTTTTACCCGTGTAGGTTATGACGTAGGTATTATTTCTTAGATCCTATTAAGCCTGATAAGAGGCTATTTATATTTAGGATTTTGGTGGTAGTGTTTTATTATGGTAATTAATATGAGTTTTCTCATCTTTATATATTATTTTAGTAATTTTATATATACTATCTATATTTATTTTAATATTATTTATATTATGTATGAAGTATATATATATATAATAGTATTATTTATTAATTTTATTACTAATTTAAATTATATAATTAATTAATATATATATATAACCTTATAATGGGATAGGGTTATACTAGTTATATAAGGCTAGGGTACGGGTCAAGGGGAGGGTATGTGGATAAATGATTATGCAATACGCTAATGAATATTAGCCTGTCACCACGCCTCATTGATGCTTAAACATCCGGGCCTCTGGACCTTAAGGTGAACAACCATGGGTCGCCTCACGGTAAGTATTTAGTATATTTGGGTGATAGTGGCTTGGTTTATATATGTTAACTTTGAGAATAGCTGTTATGTAGCATACTATGTAATACAGTATATATAAAGTTCTCGCACAGGTGATTTGCTATAAAGAAAGAACTTATATTTTATATTTTTTCATGACTTCCCAACAGGAGTTTTTCCAATCTTCATTTTTTTACTCTTAAGATTCGTCTTCCTAATTATTTTCTCGATCGTAAATACTATATATGATTCTTGCCTATCTAATAAGTGTGGTATAAATAATATATATATATCTGTAAAGTATATAGATAGTCTATACAATAATGAAGAAATTGACACACTAAATTTAATATGTATCTAATAAGGTTATGCTTAGAAATATAATTACTAGTTTTTTCATTTTCTGTTATATATATACTAGTATTTATAATGAGGCCTACTTGATCTAGATCTTATCTCTTTTTCCTTTCTTTAGGATTATACTTTTTTTTTTGCTTTGTCTTCTCTCTCTTCTTTCTGTGATTAGTGTAGAGGTAATTAGGCGGTATTTAATTTAGAAGCTGGTTATCATAACTCAATTTACTTCTGGTATACTTATGTAGATATATATATATCTTCATACGAGTATTACTATTTTTGAATAACATGTAGTTATTTCCGAGCATTAATTAGGTTATTAATATAATCTGAGATTAGTTAGTATACTCTTTTGACTCATAGTAGTATTATAAAATAATAGATCTAGATGGTAACGGTATATTCTATTTATATATTTCCGTGATATTATCCTTTTTAGGCTAGTATACTATATGTATAAGTAGCTTATGATATTATATATATTATATAGAATATAATGTAGTAGTTTCAGCTCCCTGGAACTCATTGAAATATTAGAATTGTATTTAGGTATATTATTATTATGCTCTCTTTCTTTCATAGATATTATAGATTTATTATTTTTATCTTTAATATTATTATATTTATAGTATTAATTATTAATTCTTTATATACATATATTTTAGTATATATACGATGGTCAGATTTTTTTAATGCTTCACAGTACGTGTAGCTAGAGAATCGGCAGGTTCCTACTCAGTAAACAAATTATTATATTTGGAATCAGCCGAAAAATTCAAGGGATGGGATTTAACTTTTTTTTTTGTTTTTATGCTTTCTTAGAATGTAAATTTTTTTTTTTAAACTATAAGGAATACTCACTAGCGTTAGATTATTCAAAGAAGGCAGGAGTCGAGATCCTCTGCGGCCTCCCGGGTCGACTGGGGCAACCAACTCCCCCCCTCCGGGGATGGTCTTCGCGGCCACCGCTCTGTGTCTTTGGAGGGTGTGTGCGGCGGTTTCCTCCGACGTCCCCTCCGCGATGAATGATCCGATGTCCTTCATTGAGTAAGTCAACTGAATCTTCTAATTGAAGTTACAAACAAACTGTTTTCTTTTTTGGAAAATTTAAATAAACTTTGTTAAACCGGCCGATGGGGGACGGATGAGGGGACGTTTCATACTCGCGTAAGGGTGTATGGTCGGAGGTAACCCCCGCACACCCATAGGCACAAAAGTAGACGGGCGCGGTTTCTCGGGAGACTAATCTCGCTTATGATTAGGTCCCCCTCTCGTGCACCGGATGCCGAGAGACCCCGACTCCTGCCATCTTTGCGGTTTTTACCCTAGCTGGTATTGCTCTTTAGGTTAAACATAAATACAAATATCTTATTATGTAATAAAAAAAAAAAAAAATACTAAGAAGAAAATATAAAAAGGTAAATCCCATCCTTAGAATTTTCGGCTGATTGCAAATATATATATAATCTCTCTTACTGGGTAGGTACTCCACGTCTCGGTTACTGTACTTTCGGTAGACGGTATTTAAGAAAAAGTTAGGTTTACCATAGGGTCACATCATTCCAAAGCATATAATAATCAACATAGTATTTATATCAGTATATAGGGCCTACTTAGCAGTTAGTTTATAGAGAGTAATAGAATATGAGGTATCGTTGATCATGTAATTATTATATTTATTTTATTGATTTTCTCGGTATTTCTATATTTCTTATTGATCATATTCAATACCTAGGAATACAACGGTAGATGTGTTATTTCGCGTCTGTTTGACTTAATACTCAGTAATCTTGCCGTGTCTACGTATTAGATTGTGGTACTTATATATACGTGTGACTCTGATTATAACTCGACTCTGTTAGTCTACTCTATACAAACTATATTGTGGAAACACGAATATAAGTGAAATTATTATTGTCGAAAATACTAAACACATAAGCTCTCAAAATATACTCTAACAATAGTAGACTCTTCTTTGTTATTATGAGCACATATAAAGTTCGTCTTTAAACTTTTTTCTTTACCTATCAACATAAAAAAAATTATTGACCAAAACTTTTCCAAAATTCTATTAAAATCTTTGGGAAGAATGCTGTTCTGGGATTCTCATTGCCTCTAACATTATTTCTATTATATATATATATATATATATATATATATATATATATATATATATATATATATATATATATATATATATATATATATATATATATATATATATATATATATATATGTGTGTTTGTGTGTGTGTGTGTGATTTTAATTTAATCATACTCGTTGAAGTTTCACATGTCTAATATCGAGATATCATATATCTTACCTCATGTACTATTATATAAAGAACCTCTTCATGCAGTATTATCGTATTTCTTATCAGAAGAAACACTGCAGACTGTCTCATTTAAAAGAAAACAAAATATATTATTATTATTATTATTATTATTATTATTATTATTATTATTATTATTATTATTATTATTATTATTATTATTATTATTATTATTATTATTATTATTATTATTATTATTATTATTATTATTATTTTGAAAGTTACAGGAGGAAAAAAAATTTTTTAAAAATTCCCAAAGCAGCTAAAAAATTTAGAGCACAGCAATGTTCAACGTTTTAGTTGGCAGTAAAATGAGTTGAATTACTGATAATTTATTTTATTTATTTAAATTCTTAAAAATATCTAAGGGTACTGTATTTAAATAATAATGAGTGAGAAAGAAATTGTTTCCTTTTAGACGGACTCTTGACACAATGTCTAATGGGCACTGCACTACACTACACTACACTACACTACACTACACTACACTACCCTACACTACACTACACTACACTACACTACACTACACCATTTTTTTTTAATATTTAGGGAAATAAAATTTCACTCATACCCTAAGGACTAAGCTAACCAAGGACTGAATAAATACAATTAATTGAGAAAAAAAGAAAAACTTTTTTGATGTTAAAAGTTAAAGGCAGACGTGCACGAATTTTGTATATGTGTTAGTTAAAGCTAAGAGAAAATAATGAAAGGTAAGAGTGATCCAGACTTACAATTGTAAAAGAATGAATGAATGAGCATATTATATTCTGGTTAAAAAAAATGACAGGATAATGATGAGACTGTTAAAAGACGAGTCACACTAACCATCCTAAAAAAAAGAGCTATCCAACTAATGAGTTAAAGAATAGTTTTCTTTGTAATAAAAATTTCAAGTTTGGATAGAAATTGGAGAGAGACAATGGTTATAGAAGAGCTGATGAGAATAAAAACCTTGTTATAAAGTAGAAATACTGGAGGGAAACTAACCCGCTGAGCCTATACAGAACAACTAACTTGGACGATGAGAATAGGTCCTTAAGGTGCCTCAGAACACTTAGGCTCTTGGAAACATTTTAGAGAGAGAAACTATATAGACCATTCAAGATAGCAACAGAGACACCTAGATTAACGAAGATTTGATTTGAGTAAAAGATTACGTCTTGTAGGTAAACAATAGCATTAATTTTTGGGTAATTGAAACAACAATTTTTTCATGTTCTAATTGGAAATGCCAGAAAAA
>JABUQX010123977.1:12500-22500 GCA_015478945.1 Trachelipus rathkii | reverse complement strand
GAGAGAAAAACATTTTAGATAAAAACGATTTTTATCTAAGAAAAAAATGAGGGAAATGTATATTTAACCTCAAGGTTAGAATTCTCTTCCCAGAATCAGTAAGTTTTCTTCAATTATAATTAAATATCGCAGATGCCCAATGGATCTATAATAATGAACGTTTTCAGTTCAGATTGTTCCATCATTAGTATAATATAATAATCAAGTTGCATTGCCCATTATATAAGCTAGAAGAATCGTATCTCTAATTTGGGAATTTTATAAAGAACTCTTGCTATTGTGTATAAACCATATAAACTGATTAAGACATCTTAAAATATTTCCTTAAAAATTTATATTCAACAAGTGAAAGTGTCTACTGTAAATGATATTTGTAACGAATTTTGACAAATTTTGACAAGTTTGCTTTTAAAATTAATTTCATTTTATAGAAATTTAGAATTCGAGCTTTTCATTTGTTCCAATTATGAAAATAATTCCATAAAGTTTAAATTTTATGATCTCAGTAATCATAGTAACTAGATTTATTTATCATTGAAAAATAGGTCGAGTTCTGTTTTCGCGAATGTCTCAGATGAAGAACTCTTCGAAAGCTCCTCAATAAATCTTCATTTTATCTTCCTATTAATGTTAAAAGAACCAGTCTGTTCCTACACAACATCAGTTGTTAAATGAAGAAGAAGCAGAGAAAAAAAAATCTTCACTAACTTTTCACTTTTCTTTACTATCAATGAATCTATAATGAACGTTTTCCGTTCAGATTGGTCCATCATCAATGCTATGCTGTAGTAATAAAGTTGTATTTTCCATTACATAAACTAGAAAAATCTTTACATCTAATTCGGGAATTCTAAGCACTTGGGAATTTTATAAAGAATTAATTTATCTCTGTTGACCATCTCTGTAGAGATTGTCGCCTCTAGTATTGATTCTTTGGACAAAAATATATTGAAGATAATTTCCACAGAGTTTGAACTTTACTAATTATCGATTATTCTTCTGCTAAGCTTTATTTGTAGTAATTCGTTCTCTTCAACATTTTTATTATTATTATTATTATTATTATTATTATTATTATTATTATTATTATTATTATTATTATTATTATTATTATTATTATTATTATTATTATTATTATTATTATTATTATTATTATTATTATTATTATTATTATTGTAAGGTTACCTTTAATATAAAACTTTATGTTCAGATGATAATATTGTATATTTCTCCAGAAAATATATTGACAGCATGCAATCCGTAACCAATTACGTCTGACTTAGCCAATGCTAGAGCTATAATATTTTCATTCCTTAAATAAGAACGTACAATTTTTTTTACATAGATTGGGCAATGATCGAAATTGTGAAATCAATAAAGTACTTGGGTGTTATCGGTCAGCATAATTTGAAAGTTCACGGATGCGCCTATTAATTATTGTCTTAAAGCAAAATTAATAGGTAATATTAGTTTTTTCTACGTTCGGAAAAAATTGTGCTTCCTATTCAAGTTTTGATCATTATAAACTACTTAATTATTTTTCTTTTCAAAATTATTATTATTATAATATTATTATTATTATTATTATTATTATTATTATTATTATTATTATTATTATTATTATTATTATTATTATTATTATTATTATTATTATTATTATTATTATTATTATTATTATTATTATAATTATTATAATTATTATTATTATTATTATTATTATTATTATTATTATTATTATTATTATTATTATTATTATTATTATTATTATTATTATTATTATTATTATTATTATCATTATTATTATTATTATATGAACTATGAGAACACTTATGATTATGATTATTTTTATTTTTCAATCAACTCGCTACAACACATAGTTCTATCTATATTATTATTATTATTATTATTAATATCATGAGTCCCAAGGCATAGGGCTAGATAGAGTCCAATCTCTCGGCCGGACCAAGATAGCAATTACCTACAAAAGTTCCTTTCCTTGAATAGGGCTATGCCTGAGAGGTGTAAATTAGCATTATACAGTATTTATATATATATACATATATATTTTATTATTATATATATATATATTATATATATATATATATATATATATTATATATATATATATATATATATATATATTACATACACATATATATATATATATATATATAAATCTCTATATAAATAAATATATATATATATATATATATATATATATATATATATATATATATATATATATATATATATATATATATATATATATAGTATTCTTACAATTTAAATACGGAACTTTAGAATTTTAAGACAAAGTCTCATCTGTTCTTGACAGAATAAGGTTAAGTTTTTAATTTCATTTATATTGTATGAATCTTTAATATATTAATTTCCTTTGCAAGTTTTTATTTTTATATTTATTATATTTCCTTTGACTTTATTATTTTATATATATATATATATATATATATATATATATATATATATATATATATATATATATATATATATATATATATATATATATATATATATATATATATATATATATATATATATATATATATATATATATATATATATATAAATATATATATATATATATATATATATATATGAATATATGAAATATAGAAATATATATATATATTATATATATATATATAGTATATTATTATTATTATTATTATTATTATTATATATATATATTATTATTACAAAGCCCAATATTATTATTATTACATATTATTATTATTATTATTATTATTATTATATATATTAGAAGTATATTATTATTATTATATTATTATTAATATTATTAGTATTATTATATATTATTATAGTTATTATTATTATATTATATATATATTATTATTATTATTATTATTATATATATTATATATATATATATATTATTATTATTATTATTATATATATTATTAAACATATATATATATATTAATAGTATATTATTAGAGTTATTATATATATATATATATATATATATATATATATATATATATATATTATACATATTATATTATATATTATATATTATTATATTATTATTATTATATATAAAGCAAAGTGGTAATTCATTTACATATCAAAACAAGTTAAGCCAATCACAAACACTCTTTTTGATTACATTTGATTATTATGAATATTAAAAGGTGAATATAATTGCATTTAAATTCCCAATTGCGCTGATGTTTCCATCATTGGTCCGTTCGATTCATTTTGAAAATCTAAAATATGGTAAAACAAAAAATACTTCTCCCCACATTGCATTTGCCGGTATTTCAATATTTAATGCCAAATGGTAGTATATTATATAAGAAAAATTTCCTTAGAAGTTATATATATATATATATATATATATATATATATTATGAGCATATATATATATATATATATATATATATATATATATATATATATATATATATATATGTATATATATATATATACTATATATATATATATATATATAGGTAATTGCATAGATTAACACCGTATCGAGAAAAATCTATATTTTTTTCGATTATCAGTTTTATCAAGTATTTTTCCTATTCATGCCAGAAATTATAGAAATCATGCTAAGTAAATACGCGCGTTAATATATGTATTTATAAAATCCCTATATTTCATTTTTTATTGAGAGTATGATGAACCACCCTCCCTGATAGTAAAGCAGGTGTGTTACCACCGACCACGATGATCTAAAAGGAAACCCGCCGTCTACTTCTTACTTCTTCCCAGAAAAATAAGGTACCGTCAATCTGACAGTCACTTTTGGCAGATCTTCCCGCTCACTCTCGGGTCAGGGGTCACACACTTTAAGCTCATCATGGTCGGGTGGTAACACACCTGCTTTACCATCAGGGAGGGTGTGGTTCAAAACCCATTCTCTCAATAAAAATTGAAATATAAAAATTAATATATATATATATATATATATATATATATATAGGGTATATATATATATATATATATATATATATATATATATATATATATATATATATATATATATATATATATATATATATATATATATATATATATATATATATAAAAATAGAATTATATTCATATATATATATATATATATATATATATATATATATATATATATATATATATATATATATATATATATATATATATATATATATCTTTATATATATATATATATATATATATATATATATATATATATATATATATATATATATATATATATATTAACGTGCGTATTTAATTAGCATGATTTCTTTAATACAATGTAGAGTATCCCGAATTATACTTTCACCTAACCCTGTCTGACCCCTGACCCTAGTGTGAGCGGGGAGATCTGCCAAAGGTGACTGTCAGATTGACGGTACCTTATTCTTCTGGGAAGAAGTAATCTTTCAGAAGTAAACGGCCGTTTTGCTCATCATGGTCGGGTGGTAACACACCTGCTTTACCATCAGGGAGGGTGTGGTTCAAAACCCATACTCTCAATAAAAAGTGAAATATATGGATTTATATATATATATATATATATATATATATATATATATATATATATATATATATATATATATATATATATATATATATATATATATATATATATATATATATATACAGAGAGAGAGAGAGAGAGAGAGAGAGAGAGAGAGAGAGAGAGAGAGAGAGAGAGAGAGAGAGAGAGAGAGAGGAAGGAATGGATATTTGACGCAGTCGGGACATAAGAAGACTTTCTTCTCACAAGTTTTAGGGCGACAGGGCTAGCAACCCGGCCCTTTACTTTTTTGCTTGAAGAACTCCTGGACCAGCATCGGAAACTTTTGCGCCTAGAAACACGATCTTCTGGAGAGCTCTGGGAGAACGATTTTAGAGGCCAAATGGAAGATGCTAGTTCCATTGAAAGGGTGAAACCCTACCTGAGTATATAACTCAAGGACTAGCATCGAAAACCATTGCGCCGAGAAAGAGTTTTCTAGAGTGCTCCAGGATCAAGAGTTTCGAGGCCAAAGGAAAGAAGATGCTGGCCCAACTGACAGGGCGAAAGTCCTACCTGGGAGATGGTGTAGAATGTAGAATATAATATATATATATATATATATATATATATATATATATATATATATATATATATATATATATATATATATATATATATATATATATATATATATATATATATATATATATATATATATATATCTAAGAATTAACGAAAGGAGAGAATTCAAAAAAGTAGAGAAAGTAAAACTGAAAGCTTTTCATTTTTAATTCAGTTTTTTTTTAAAGAGAATAATTAACATGTTTAATGGGACCATTGAAAAATGGATGTCGTCGAATCGAGAAAGAGAAAAAGGCTTTGATAAGTTCTTCTTAAAAGAGGAAAGCATTGGATGCACGAGACTTGAGAGAAATAAAAGAAAAAATATATAAATTCGAGAAAAGACAAAAAGAGTTAGGGAGAGAAATAGTGTGTGTATGTGCGTGCGCGGGCGTGTGTGTAGGTGTGTAGGTGTGTGTGTGTGTGTGTGAAGGAGAGAGAGAGAGAGAGAGAGAGAGAGAGAGAGAGAGAGAGAGAGAGAGAGAGAGAGAGAGAGATGTAAAACATGAAAGAGTAAAAAATTATTAAGAGGGGTAAGAAAAGTGTGAAATTAAAAGATGGTATTAGCAAAATTAGGGAATTAGTATTAACTATTATTTGGATTATGCCGAATGGTCAACTTCTGCAGCATCTAATTCACTTTAATGCTTTTTAACTACTTTTGAGCCATCCTCTTTACTGAGTTTTATTTTTGAACGAATTCATAATTCGTTTTGTAAAACTTTTAATTCATGCCTTTTTTCGGGAAGGAACTGTGTAATTACACGCATTTTTTTCGAAAGGAAGTAACATTTCCAAGCATTTTGGATGAAGCCAATATTCGGATGTGTCAACCCAAGTGTTACAGAGTTGAATTTTTTGATTGACGGATTCCCATATCCACACTCTTTCATGATATCAATGACTCACAATCTTTTATTACTACTATTAGCTTAAAAATTAAGATTTTGTCCTCAATGGTAATTTTTTCCTTATATACTCGCATTGGCGATAAAATGAACTGAAGTATAAAATGAAGAGAGAAAGATTTTCGATGAAACCGAACCTGAACTTTACCACAACCAAAAAGGGAAAGTCCCAATAAGATCAATAAGACGAACAGCATTTGAAATAACATTGTGAAAAGCCTGAACCCAAAACCAGGGCTGCGGAGCCGGCAAATTTTTTTCCGGCTCCGACTCCGGCTCCGGCTCCAGCATTTTAAAATTACCCGGCTCCGACTCCGGCTCCGGCTCAAGCATTTTAAAATTACCCGGCTCCGACTCCGGCTCCGGCTCCAGCATTTTAAAATTACCGGCTCCGACTCCGGCTCCGGCTCCGGCATTTTAAAATTGTTCGGCTCCGACTCCGGCTCCGGCTCCGGCTCCGACCCCTTGTTATAATTCCTTTCTCCATTTACAGTCATGAAATCATTAATTCTGATACAAAATTTTGAGGGTATGATGAAATTAAATGTTTGTTAATGACATCTTTATTAACTTAGAATTTAAAACTTGGAAAATATTTTATAGAAAATAAGAATTTTAAGAAATACAGAAAAGGAATCATTCACTTTCTTCCAAAATTTTAATATAATTCCTTTTTGAACGATGAACTGCCTGTACAGTTACGTAATATAATTTTATTATTTTTTTCCTAAAAAGAATAAAAATCATATTTTAGATTCATCCTAAAGTTTAAAATAATTCCTCGTTGAACTATGAGCCTGAACATATATAACATAATTTTATTCAAAACAGATTTTATATAAATATATATATACCGTATATATATATATATATATATATATATATATATATATATATATATATATATATATATATATATATATATATATATATATATATATATATATATATATATATATATATATATATATATATATATATAATTCACTTTCTTCCTAACTTTTAAAATAATTTCTCTTTGAACAGCCCGACCATATGTAATTTAAATTTATTCAAAACAATTGTTCTTAAAAATAAAACCATCAATAAAATCCTCCTTTAACGATGTCCTTAGATCCGATTTTATTATTTTTAAAGCAGAAAATAAGCTCTCAACATTCACTTGAATAGGAGGCAAAGTTGTAATTGTGCAAGCGGCATCTTGCAAAATTTTAGGATAGCAATTGATTGCCTCTTTAACTGATAACTTTGATTTCCGGTCGATTTTCATTATTTCATCTAATGACTTATGGAATTCTACCTTTTATTTTTCTAGAAGATATTTAGGTTGAATGTCTTTTACTAGTAGATTGTCTTTTTAGTTTTTTTCAATCGCTTGCATGCTCCAATTTTTCCCATTATCTGGCAAATTTGACTTCTTCATCTTCATCTGACAAAATTCTACAAGGGAGGATTCCTGAAACTGCTGAACTATCTGACTCCGGCCCAGATTTCTGTTTGATAGCGTTATTCATTTTAAGTCCTAGTTCACAAAGAACACTCCTAGCTTTAAATATCAGATCTTCAGTTCTGGGAAAGATTTTAAACAAAGATTGTCGACAAAAATATTTTATTTTCAGTTAATATTCTTTCCCTTCTTTTCATGGAATTTATTTGTGATTTGCTATAAAAATTTCCTGCAGTCAAGTCTTCTGTTTGAATATTTTTTGTTGTAAAGTATGGGTGTTTTAATAATTCTTTGAGTGTTTCGATTTGTTCGCACTGAATGTCGGAGAGAGAAAGTTCAGAAGTACCGGCAGCCATCATACTACTACTATAATCTTTTAGTTGCAGAAGCCTTTAGAGCATAAGACATGTACTTCCCCATCTTGTCTCTTGACCTAAGATTGCCACTTTTGCAGCTTGATTCTTTAGAACTTCCATTAATTTTGGGTACGTGCTTTTGTGCTATTTGTCTTGCCCTGTTTATAAGATTTGCTCTATGAGTATTGTGGAGACCATCACGCACTGCTAACTGTAAAGTATGAACTCCACATCTCATGTGCAATGTTAACGTTATCGGAACATAGTCTTTTCATAGTTTTATCGTTCATTCTGAAAACAACTACTTCTTCGCTTTGACATTCAATAAAATCAGTATCACATTTACCAATTTCCTATTCCTCACCCTCATTGTCCTTATTTAATTTTTCAATCGTACTGATCATGTTTGATGCGTTATCCGTAACTAAGTTAATTACTTGTCTCTTGTTATTTCGAATTCTTTTAAGATGTCAGTAACAAATTCTTGAATATATTCGCTGAAATGTTGAGTATTTTTTCTTTTACTGCTAACGTTTTAGAAATATTGTTTTTATCTTCGTCCACATATATAATATTATTGACAAAATAATTTAGCTTTGCCCATGTGTAAGTTTCCATTTTTAAATGCACAAAGCGTCCCTTTATGCAATTTTTAAGCTTATATTTTTGTTTATTTTTTCTTCTAGAACTATTTTACAAATATTTTTCCAGTCTAAAGGGACTTCCAGTTTCTAAGCCATGTTTCCACACAGTGCTTTAAATCCTGGTTATGCAAAGAAAACTAATGGGTCACTATCTTTAACAACCATTATAATCAATTGTATTTTGAATTTTTCACTTAACATAGACAGAACAAGTTTATGGCAACTAAAAAAGTTTCCACTTTAGTCTGAGTTTTTGAAATTAAAGGTTTATCCTGATTACCTTTAGCTTCACCTTTCTTTTTAACAATTGCAGCAATGTCTGGATGATAGCGTTTTAAATGTCTCATTAATTTAAAGGATCCAATAGATGTATTGTGACCCCATGAGTAACTGGTAGTTAGGTAGACTCTTTTGTGCATGATCGAACTGACTGTTTCCCATCAATTGTGTTAACTATTTCATATTGACAAATGAAAGTATTTTTATCATCAGAGTGAGTAATATATTCAAATACATGAGGTGTTTTCGATTTTGGTTTAGTTGACATGATTTTTCTAGGGATATTAAACTTAATTAATTAAAGTTATCTATAGAAGTACCGAACCTTTTTTATTATTGAATAATAAATATACATAATCAAATTTCTGGAAAAAAAGAGAATATATATATATATATCTGATCAGTCAGAATATATATATATATATATATATATATATATATATATATATATATATATATATATATATATATATATATATATATATATATATATATATATATATATATATATATATATATAATTGAAATATTGGAATATAAGAATTGGAGGTGATCTCCTCAATTATTAAAATATAATATATATATATATATATATATATATATATATATATATATATATATATATATATATATATATATATATATATATATATATATATATATATATATATATATATATATATATATATATATATTACACTTGTAGTAATAAAATTAATAATTACTTAATTTTGTGATTTGCCGGAGCCGGAGTAGCCACTCTTTTTTGCGGCTCCGACCGGCCCGGCCCAGGTCCCTGTACCGCCTCCGGCTCCGGCTCCGGCTCCAGATCCCCCAAAATCTTCGCCTCCGGCTCCGGCTCCGGCTCCAGTCCCTCAAAAAGTTTCGCCTCCGGCTCCGGCTCCGGCTCCACCCAAACCTTGCGGCTCCGCGGCTCCGCCCCGGCCCGGCTCCGCTCCGCAGCCCTGCCCAAAACAATTGCAAAAGACACTGTTAAATGAACTGTGCCTCACATTTCATATGTTAAAACAATATAAAATATTATTTCTCAGCTCCGCTTATGCACAGGGGACTGAGGGAGGCTCCTTGTGTACGAAAAAAAGGCAAACGAAAGTTGTCAAGGTGTTTTTATTATTTCTACGTTATTTTAATTTCTTTCATTTTTTCTATTCTCGTTACTTCTTTTTCTTAAATTATAGTTTATATTAATAGCTAGAATTTTACTTTATTTATTAGTAACCAAAATTATA
>JABUQX010123977.1:0-7500 GCA_015478945.1 Trachelipus rathkii | reverse complement strand
ATATACATACATACATACATATTACATATATATTATTATATAGCTAGAAGAAGATATTATATAATTATTATACATATTATGGACACATCTCTTTATGTATTTTATACATACATAATATATATATATATATATATATATATATATATATATATATATATATACATATATATATATATATATATATATATATATATATATATATATAAATATATATATATATATATATATATATATATATATATATATATATATATATATATATATATATATATATATATATATATATTACAATAAACACTTCTTCTGAATATTCTCTCTCTATTACAATGGACACTGCTCTTCTGAACTCTCAATCTATCTATCTATCTATCTATCTATCTATCTATCTATCTATCTATCTATCTATCTATCTATCTATCTATCTATTTATCTATCTATCTATCTATTACAATGGACACTGCTTTTTTGAACTCTCTCTCTCTCTCTCTCTCTCTCTCTCTCTCTCTCTCTCTCTCTCTCTCTCTCTCTCTCACACCCACACACACTCTCTCTCTCTCTCTCTCTCTCTCTCTCTCTCTCTCGGCATTGAATGATATACATTTCGGCTATCCTAACTATAATATCGTAATTCACGCTTCAAACCTTAGTACATGAATAGAAGATTAGATACTGACGAATTTGTGATTTTTTCACATATGCAAAATATCCCTATTTAAAAAATTAATGAAATTTTAAAATTTTTGGTACAACTTTTAATATTTTCAGAACATTTTGCATCTCTTCAAAACATGAGATTTTCAATAATATTAGTAATTAATAAGTTTTAAGAGAGTAAACTGCATTTTTAATACATAAACTGTATTTTTCTATCCTATAAAACATTCATAATTAAATTAAAAAGTACTGGAGAAAAATCATCGATAGTTTCCCAGCACTAATATATATATATATATATATATATATATATATATATATATATATATATATATATATATATATATATATATATATATATATATATATATATATATATATATATATATATATATATATATATATATATATATATATATATATATTAATTTTTTCAATACTTTAAATTCAAAGGATTTTATGCTGCGTTATTCTATTTCGAAAATCACTATTTTTATTTGTTCTTTTTATTTTATTTTTTATATATTTGTGAAATTCCGAACATCTCTTTATAAAAGGTAATTTAATTCATGACTAAAAATTAGATTTGATTTGCTCCTAATTTTAGTCAAAATGAAATTGCACGGAAAATTGAATACTACTACTACTACTACTACTACTACTACTACTACTACTACTACTACTAATAATAATAATAATAATAATAATAATAATAATAATAAAACCACAATAATAATAATAATAATAATAATAATAATAATAATAATAATAATAATAATAATAATAACAATAATAACAATAATAATAATAATAATAATAATAATAATAATAATAATAATAATAATAATAATAATAATAATAATAATAATTAATAATAATAATTAATAATAATAATAATAATAATAATAATAATAATAATAATAATAATAATAATAATAATAATAATAATAATAATAATAATAATAATAATAATAATAATAATAATAATAATAATAATAATAATAATAATAATAATAATAATAATAATCAAAATCAAAAATATTTATTCAGTATAGTAGTTACAATTTTCATCCTTTAATGACAGAGATACACATATAATTTTATATTATTACAATTTCAATAAGCCAATAAATTAGGATGCAATTTTCCTCCTATCTGAAATGGGTCTACTAATTGTAACACAGTGTTGTGTCCTTTGAGCCCCGAATACAATACATTCATTTCTTATATTTCATCATTGTTAATTACAGTTATATTTTGAGCATCAACATATGCTGATGCCTCTTCCTTTCAATAGTAATTTTAATTGTATTAAATTTACAATAATAATCATGGTAATTAGCATAATGATCTTAATACCTAGTGACTATCCCGATCAGTGTAGTAGCTATGAGTTTTTACATAACTTAAAATTATGTTACAAAAATAAAAATATTGATAATAATAACAACGATAATAATAATAACAATAAGAACAATAATAATAATAACAATAATAACAACAATTATAACAATAATAATAATAACAATAATAACAACAATAATAACAATAATAATAACAATAATAATAATAATAATAATAATAATAATTAATAATTAACAATTAATATCAGTGTTCAATATCAGTGTTAGTTTCACTATATTATGCATTATTTCCTTACTGTGCTCTAAATATTTCCTCTAGATCTGCTGTCACCACTTTTAAGATTTATCCTTAAAACAAAGTGTACATAAAAAAAATGTATATTATATTTATTAATCTCCTGAAGACGTTTCTTGATATAAGAAGGGACATCCTCAGAGTATAAATTTAACAAAGAGAATAAACTGAATTATAAAAAAAAAAAATTAAGGCAAAAAATATATATTTTAAGAAATACTATACACACTACACTTCAAATAATATTTAGCTTGAGGCACACGACATTAAATTTTATCAATGTCACCCTCTTCTTCTAATTTTTATTTAATTTATTTTTTTTTATTTATTTATTTATTTTATTTATTTATTTATTTATTTATTTTTTTTGTAGAAATTCTCAGCGAATTTCAATTTTTAGAATTCACCTGAAAAAAACAGAATTTTGAAAGAGTATATATATATATATATATATATATATATATATATATATATATATATATATATATATATATTATATATATATTAGATATATTTTTATTATTATTGTTATTATTATATATATATATATATATTATGATTAGTATTATTATTATTATATTATTATATTATATTATTATATACATTTTTATATTATATTTTCAAATTATAGAGATATCAGCAAGTTGAACACTTTGGTTATTATACATATATATATATATATATATATATATATATATATATATATATTATTACATATATATATATATATATATATATATATATATATATATATATATATATATATATATATATTCAAAGGCATTGTTTCTCAACCGGGGGAAAGCGACCCAAAATAATAATAATAATAATAATAATAATAATAATAATAATAATAATAATAATAATAATAATAATAATAATAATAATAATAATAATAATAATAATAATAATAATGAAAATCGTTATCTTTAATACCTATTCTAATTAATTATTTACGTATATCTTCCATTCTTTTATTCGCCCTAGAAAAATTTTCATTCAAAGAGAAAGAAAAAAAAAATTTTTGTCCTCCAAACTTATTAAATTTTTGATGAAGTTGAGAAAGTGAACAAGGGGTGTTCTTTTTATTTCATAAATAATTTCAGCATGAATTTTTAATGTATAAGAGTGAATGAAGACTTGCAATCCAATTTTAAATATGGAGATTTTGCAGTACAAATCGGATTTTCTTAAATTACATTTACTTAGGATTTCATTATTATTATTATTATTATTATTATTATTATTATTATTATTATTATTATTATTATTATTATTATTATTATTATTATTATTATTATTATTATTATTATTATTATTATTATTATTATTATTATTATTATTATTATTATTATTATTATTATTATTATTATTATTATTATGATTATTATTATTATTATTATTATTATTATTATTATTATTATTATTATTATTATTATTATTATTATTATTATTATTATTATTATTATTATTATTATTATTATTATTATTATTATTATTATTATTATTATTATATTTATATATATATATATATATATATATATATAGCAGATATATATATATATATATATATATATATATATATATATATATATATATATATATATATATATATATATATATATATATATATATATATATATATATAGGTCAGAGTGTCTAAAGCTGACATCATGTAACTTTAGAACGGCAGCACCTACAGTAAAACAAATTGCATATTTGGAATCAGCGGAAAATTCTAAGGAGGGGTTTTTAATTTCTTATTTTTATTTTATTTTATTTTTTTTATTCGTCGGAAATATAACAACGAGCCATAATTTTCTCTAAGCAATTGACGATATTTTTATCATCTAAATTAAGTAGCCAGGCAATGCTCAGCCTACGACTGAAAAACGAATAAATGTGAAGCAACATATCTTCATTACTATAGTATTTTTATATATTTAGATTGTTATTTCATTATTATTTGATTTTTTTATATTTCAAAATATTTGGAAAAAAATATTCCAAAAGAAAATCGATTTATTGAGTTTTTAGAAGAGATTAAAAATCAATTTAGAAAAAGAATTTAAATTTGGAAACGTATGTTAAGAGGTAAAAAAAATTTTTTTAATGTAATTAGCAATATAATTTATTTTAATGTAATATATATATTTTTTTTTTTAACTAAAGTTGAATACCATTTGGTAAACCGCAAAGATGAGCATGAGTCGGGGTCTTGGCCTCCTGGTGGACGACGTCCCCTGTCCCCCCTTGGGCCCCAGCCCCTAATTGGAAAAAAAAAAAATTTCTAAAATTTTCCGACAATCGCAAAAAAAAAAGAAAAAAAGAAAGAAAGAAATATTAAAAACCCCTCCTTAGAATTTTCCGCTGATTCCAAATATGTAATTTGTTTTACTGTAGGTGCTGCCGTTCTCGAGTTACATGATGTCAGCTTTAGACACTCTTACCATATATATATATATATATATATATATATATATATATATATATATATATATATATATATATATATATATATATATATATATATATATATATATATATATATATATATATATATATATATATATAATATTATTATATATATATATTTATATATATATATATATATATATATATATATATTATTATTATTATTATATGTGTGTGCTGTCTCTATATATATATATTAAAATTTATATACACTCTATATATATATATATATATATATATATATATATATATATATATATATATATATATATATATATATATATATATATATATATATATATATATATATATATATATATATATATATATTATTATTAGTTTTTTATAAATATAAATGTATTCAAAGGATGGGTGCAATTCATAACTGTTCTCTTTGGATCAGAAATGAACTGAACTGCGTGGAAATGTCCGAACTGAACTGAACTGAATCCAGCACCTCTGAATCTGAATCCGAATCCGTGTGTGTGAAAATTCTCGAATCCGAATCCGAATCCGAATCCAGGTAAAAAGCTTGAATCCGAATCCGAATCCGAATCCGGATTCGAATCCGAATCCGGATTCGAATCCTTCCAATGATTTTTTACAAAATTAAATACAACCAACCAAAATATGACATATTTCTTTTCAAACATTTATGGGATATATAAAAAAAATTGTTTTTTCATTTCTAATTTTTTTTACTGCCTGATATAAATATTTCCATGTTAAAGCGATTCTATTACTTTTCTTATTAATATATATATATATATTTATTTATATATATTATTTATATATATATATATATATATATATATATATATATATATATATATATATATATATATATATATATATATATATATATATATATATATATATATATATATCAATAAGATCAGTCATGCAGGGGGGCAGACCCCCTAGAAGTGTTTATTTCTTGCGATGCAGAGAGTTTTGGAGTACAGCCCTACATCATATGGTTTCATTTCCTACGTACTAAAGGGAACAAGCTATAATATATCAAAAGGAAGGTCAGTTTGTGTAATTTTTCTATACTCTTTTAACGTTTAGTTAAAATTGGTAGTATCGTTAACTCGCTATACTAGATCCAAGACTTCTTAATTAGGCCTCGCCTATTTCTTTTTATTAATATATATATATATATATATATATATATATATATATATATATATATATATATATATATATATATATATATATATATATATATATATATATATATATATATATATATGCCAGCCTCTAGAAGAGCCACAATCCATATCTCAAAAACTACAATAGCTACAGGGAAAAGAAATACATTGTTGGAATCCTGGTAAAAGTTTAGTGAGGAAAATGTAAAAAATCTAAAAACTACAATACCTACAGGGAAAAGGAATACATTTTTGAATCCTTGTAAAATTTTAAGTTAGAAAAAAAAAAAATAAATTGATTTTTTTAGGGAGCTCGAGCCGGCGGGGGACAGAGTATATATATATATATATATATATATATATATATATATATATATATATATATATATATATATATATATATATATATATATATATATATATATATATATATATATATATATATATATATATATATATATATATATATATATATATATAACGTCCTCCCCCAGGAAGGTCTTACGACCTGTCAGTGGGACCCATCGAGAAAGGTCCTTGGGTTCCACGGGCCTAACGACTATTCCGCTGGCTGGCCAGGCCTATCGCGGATGCCGGGAAGCTTTCCCATTAGTAGCAAAGCACACTACCAATGTACTCATTAACGTCTGAGTGAGACGAAGCTAGAGTTTATAGAGAACAGCTCACATTCTCTCGCTCCACCCAGTCTCGAAGAGTGGTGTCCCACAGGGTTCAGTGCTGGGGCGGCGAGCGCTCCTCATATATATATATATATATATATATATATATATATATATATATATATATATATATATATATATATATATATATATATATATATATATATATATATATTTGTAAAGGTATTACACGGCAATGTAGGGGGCTCGAGCCGACGGGGAACACAGGGGGGACGTTTTCCATACCCCGTAGGTGAGGGGCGGAGGAACCCCCGCGACACCCAAATACCAAAGAGCGGGGATTCCGGAGACCCTCCCCGGAGGGGGGGAAATAGTCCTACCCCGTAGTTCCCCGGAAGGCCGAGAGACCCCGACTCCTGCCATCGGTGCGGTATACCCTTGGGGTATTCTTTAAAAAAAAAATTAACTATACTAGAAAGTCTATTTATTTTAACGAGTACCGTATAAAAGGTCTTAAATAGGCTTTCTCCTCATATTACTATAATTATTAACAATAATTTTTTTTTTTACATTTTCCTAACTAAAATTTTACCAGGATTCCAAAAATGTATTCCTTTTTCCTGTAGCTATTGTAGTTTTTTAGATATGTATTACATTTTCCGCACTAAAATTTTACTCAGCATTCCAACAATGTATTCCTTTTCCCGGTAGCTGTTGTAGTTTTGTAGATATGGATTGTGGCTCTTCTAGAGGCTGACCATATATATATATATATATATATATATATATATATATATATATATATATATATATATATATATATATATATATATATATATATATATATATATATATATATATATATATATATATACAAATACAAGTGCATCAGAGTAAGCGAAGGAGCACTTGTGAAT
>JABUQX010123976.1:0-33867 GCA_015478945.1 Trachelipus rathkii | reverse complement strand
TTGTTGTGTGTAATATGCACATTGCATAGCGTGCGCTTCTATACTTTACTGAACATCCGCGGCTTAAAATCTAAACTTTGCCTCTGTGGATATCACCTATCTAATCCACTAACCCTTTCTCTTGTCTGAACTCAAGGCTACAGAATTCAGACCCTCTAAACTCGGTTTAATGTATTCTAATATAACTATTCATAATTCCGTTGAAGGGTGAGGTGTGCCTATAAACATTAATAACTCCGAACACGTTCTAATCCGAATCGCCTAACTCGATGCTTGTGTCTTCAAAAATCTTCCCTCTACACCAATATCTGTGCTTCTGCTATGCCTTCTAACAATTTCATCTTTCTTGAATATCTTACTACTCTCACGAGACTGTTAATCTTCTCATCCAAATACTGATCTCATTAGGATTGCAATTACACAACACTGAATGGGTGGATCCTCTCATACTGATTAGTGGAGAGGCCGAACAGTTCAGCATCTCAACGATCATGGCAACTAATCAAAAGAACCTACCAGACATTCCGGATCGTCCCAACCAATTCTGAACACACTTGACATATGTTTCACCACTAGTCTTTCTCTATAAAACAATACTGCGCTCCTACGAAACTGACACAACCTTATATTTCAACTTTAAACGTCTCTCCAACAAGCTCCATCCTGCCCTACGTCCTCCCGTCTTGCACTTTGCGATATTGCCTTGCGTCGCCTACGCTAAACTATAATGGATGAGCGCTTACTCTGATTGACGTTCGGTTCGCCATAGGTAGGAGCTGTAATATCGTTGACGAATAGCATCATGCCTTCTTCACTAAATCTTCCTCTCCTCATAATCCATGGTTCGATCTGCCTTTCTCTGGCCATCAGGATAACAGCGCTTATCAGTGGTGAAAAATTTCGTTCTGCCATCACTCTCGCTTAATTTTCATTCGCAGAAAGCGTTGCAGATATTCCGACGAGCAAGAGCGCTTTCATCAAAAAAGTGCGCTAAACTCCTTGGTTTCCTACTGACAAATCTTTCTGCCCTGCCAAAAACACTCTAACAACTTCTGCAAAATCGCCTTTCCTCCCTTTATTATCTGATGGCTCTTTCAAAGATCTTATATTAGAATACAGGTGAAGCTAATAGGGCAATAAGTTGGAAGGATTAGACGCTTCCTTTTCGAATAGGTGGAATTGCGTGCTGTTTCCTCACTCAACCTGGATGATTCTGGATTCCTCCTCTCCACCTTCTCCTCTCAGGCTTCCTATGTCTTTGCCTGTGATTACATTTGACGGGTGCATGGGCTTCTGAGAATCTATGAAAACGTTAGAGGCGGGGAGCCCGGATGGGATTCCCTCCCCGTGTTTGAGGAGTTACTTCCAAGGCTGCACTGCCCTCGTTCAACTATATTCTCTAGCTCAATACTAACACTTCTCTCAGTGTTGAAGCCACGCACATGTCAAACCTATTCCGAAAAAAAAGGAACCCTCTCAATCCTATCCAACTATATGCCCATAGCTCCACCTGTATCTATCTAAATCTTTGAAACCCTTCTATAACTCTGCATTTCTTAGACGACTTGGAATCTCATTCTCTTCTTCCGATCACCAGTACGGTCAGCGTTCGAGTCTGGCGATATACTTTCCTATTAACCCGATTTATGGTTTTCCCTCTTAGAAACTACGGGAGACTTGCGTGGTGGCGCTTGACATATCCAAAAGCATTTGACCGGGTACACGCAGTCACTGCTCTCCAAGCTCCCCTCCTTGGGTTTCCTCCTTCTCTTCTTACTGATGTCTAAGCTTTCTTTCAAGCCGCTCAATATCGGCTGTTGTAAGGAGCGAGTTCTTCTCTTCTTTTTCTGTAATAGTGGTTTCCTAGGGTTTCGTCTTATCTCTTACTTTATTTCTTACTTTTCATATGATCTTCTCACCTGCACATCTATCTCTATCCACTCATCATGCCGATGACTCGACCCTTCATTCTTAACTTCATTTCAATACTTATGCTCCCTGCTTTGTACTTCTAGAATTGCCCTTCTCGTCTTAATCTTTACCATTCTATTCTCGCTGAATCTGAATAGAATGCAATGGCGTTCGTCTCAACCTTGTGGAAATTCAATTCTTTAAAAACTCACTTCTTCAAATCTCCCTCTCTAAAACACCTTCTAACTTTCCTATCTACTTTCGACGGTTCTCTCGTCTCCTCTGTTGCAACATAAACATCCATGGCCTTAACATAAACAAAAAAATTGTCTGGGAAACCTCACATCACACCGGTTGCTAGGCGCCTCAAAGAAACTTGGCGTAGTTCTGATTAACTGCGAGATTTTTTTTTCCTTCTTCTCAGTTTACTCCAGCATATACCAAGGGTCTCATCCGCCCTTGTATGAGTACTGTTCTCATATTGGGGGGCTCTGGTTTCACCCGCTTTTGACAGGGTCGAGTCAAAAGCAAAAGGCTTATAAACTGTTCTGTACTTTCCAGTTCACTTGAACCTCTATCTTTGACGCCGCGAGTTGGTGCTTTATTCTTATTTCTATAGTACCGCAGCGGAAAGTTGTTCGAGGAATTACCACTCGCGTCACCACCACCTTTACGACGCCCTCGTCAGCACAAGGGTGGCTGTGTTGCGCAGATGTTTGTGTTGAGTAGGTAATCCAGCTAGTTCGTTGCGTTTGCTTCCTTCTTTCCTGCCCACATGTTGTTCGTGGAATTCTCTTCCTCTCCTGTGTTTCCTGCTGGAATTAATCTCCCTCACTTTTAAAGCCTGCGTCTGTGCTCATCTGCGTAATCTGCGCTAGCGGATGAAAATTTTAGCGTGTAACACCCCTCCCTGAATAGCGGCTCTGCCGTGAGTGGTGGGTGACAACGTAAAAAAAAAAAAAGAAGAAAAACAAAATTATATATCCCATCCGTGATCACGGACCCTACCTTTTCAGCAGAACAGAAGGCATCTCCGGAATAACATGATCCGTTCCAACGATAGTTGCGAAAAATCGAACGCAATTGCATCCCAATATAAAATGGTGTTACATTGAAAATGCATGATTTTATGTTATTATTATTATTATATTTATATTATTTTATATTATATATTATCATTATTATTATTATTATATTATTATTATTATATTATTATTTGATTATTATTATTATTATTATTATTATTATTATTATATGATTATATTTAAATTATTTATTATTTATTTATATTAATTATTATTATTATTATTATTATTATTATTATATGGATTATTATTATTTTATTATTATCTTATTATTATTATTATATTATGATTCATTATTATTATTTATTTTATTATTATTATTATTATTATTATTATTATATGTATTATATTATTATTATATTATTATTATTATTATTATTATTATTAGTAGTAGTAGTAGTAGTAGTAGTAGTAGTAGTAGTAGTAGTAGTAGTAGTAGTAGTAGTTATGCTAATGGAAGAAGAGGAATGGCTAAAACTGGGGTTCCAAGAACCCCACGATATTTCCTGAGGCATTTTCGGACACCTGCTCGCCGGGGCTACCTCCTGGGTTCCGTTTTGTTCTGGGGGCTGGCCCAACCGGGGCCCCATTATTTCTGTACATTCGCCATGTACGTGCGTGAGTGTGTTTAAGCGTGACCATATGCTCATGTACTTTCATGAGCATTTTCCCCTACCTCCCTTAGTTCACCCCCTACCCCCTCAATGACGTCATCAAGGCAAGCTGGAACGAGGTTCCAGCTATGCCAGCATCTTTCCGTGAGGTGCTTTTCCAGCACCATATCCGAGTGCGAAGCGTACGTTCCTGGGTTCTTTTCATGTCTAGGGCAACTACCATGGCGGCATTGCCATGGGGTACAGTGTATATTTCTGTACACTAGCCATGTACGGGTGTGAGTGAGTTTATTCGTGACCATATGCTCATGTACTTTCATGAACGTTTTTCCCCCCTACCTCCCTTTGTTCATCCCCTACCCCCCTTTGTTCTCGTCACCACAGAGCTACTTTCTTGAGTGTGTTTATGCCTAGCTAGCCCGTGTACGCGGCGTAGCCACGTACATGAAAGTATCTGAGCTACTTTCATGAAAGTATCTGAGCTACTTTCATGGCTACTTTCATGAAAGTAGCTGAAGTCTGGCTCGGTTTCAACTCGAAGGCCAAAGCGAACGTGACCGCCGGCTCGGAACCGACGCGAGCGCCCACCCGCCGGTGCAATATTACCGCGCGCACGAACGCAAAAATATTTCGCGGGTTATGTTTTGTGGGAATATTTCAATAAAAAGATACTTTTACTGACCCTAAAGCAGTAAATCAGTACCGCAAGCTGCCATGAAAGACCCCCTCCCACCCTCTGTGTGATACGTCTTTACGCCTTTGATGTTCGTTAGGGTATGTAAAACGTGTTTTTACTGACTTTAAAGACGTGAAAGACATTCTAAGCTACCTAGAAGACTCCCATCCCACCCTCTGTACGAATTACGTCTTACGTATTTACGTCTTTACGTCTTTACGTGCACAACACGAGTAGTAGAAGTCACCATCTTTTATCTATAGGCCATTTTATTTAACCGCGGCTACGAGCTAATATGCTTGAAATATAAATTTATGAGAAAACAGAATATATATTAATATATATATATATAATATTATATATATATATATATATATATATATATATATATAATAATATATATATAATATATATATATATATATATATAAATTATATATATATATATAGTATATATATATATATATATATATATATATATATATATATATATATTATTATATAATATATATTAATATATTATATATATATATAATAATATATAGTATATATATATATAAATATATATATATATATATATATATATATATATATATAAATTATATATATATATATATATATATATATATATATATTATATATATATATATATATATATATATAATATATATATATATAGTTATAGTAATAATAGTATATATTAATTAAACCCTAAATACATCATCACACTACCACCAACAACATTAATGCCGATACAAAACAAACACTACCACCAACAACGCATCAGCACAACAACAACAACAACAACAACAACAACAACAACAACGAACAAACAAAACAACAAACAACACAAAACAACAACAACAAACAAACAACAAACAACCGACTATGTGTCATTTATACTCTCTCTTAATCTAATATATACTATAAAATATATATATATATATAATATATATATATTATATTTATAATATATAAATATATAGTATATATATATATATTATATAATATATATAGCTATATATATATTATATATATAATATACATATATATTATATATATATAAATATATATATATATATATATATATAATATATATATATATAATATATTATAATACATATATATATTATATATTAAATATTATATATATATAGTATATAATTATATATAATATATATATATATAATAATATATTATATTTATATATATAATATATTATTCATATTGGTGAGTGTACCTTTAAAGCGCACTTGTCCGCGCATTATAAATTGAAGTACACTTCAATATAGGATGACGTAGTGTCCTTAAGATATGGAAATGCTTATAGATAGATGAAATAGACCATTAATATATATATATATATATTATATATATATAATATATATTATAGATATATATATATATATATATATATATATATTTATATAAATATATATACAGTACTATAATATATATTATATATGTATATATATTATTATTATATAATATATATTATATATATATATATATTATATATATATATATATATAATAATATATTATTGAAGAAGATGAAAAAAGAAGAAGTCTCACATGAGATGTATCGGTGCTTAACAGGTATAGGTGTTTTATAAATGTTTTCAGTACTCGCAAATGAGTCTGAGGAACCCCAATAATGGGTTCTCAGCGGAATGACAAAGGATGATATGGATTAAGAAATGGGGGCTATAGAGCTGAAATGGACATGAAATGGAGGATCCGAGTTCAAGGACGTTGCCTTTTCGACTTACTTTATTCAGCCCGGAGTGTACAAAGATGTATGATTAGGTAGAATTTTTCATACAATAGATTCTTTATGATTTTATTTTATAGAAACCTGTTTCATTACTATTTGTTTTGAAAAACATTTTGTTTTTCAAGGAAAAAATTATAATTTTAATAAAAACACGTTTATTGTTGACCCTAAAGCAGTAGAAGCAGTTACAGCAAACAGCAATGGGTGCCCCACACCCCATAACTCTATCCATCCCGTGTTTACTGCTTAACTGCTTTCATTATAATGTTTTACTGTTTAGGTACTAGCAAAACACTCATTTTTCATTGAAAATTAACACTCGTATAACATTTATAACATTGGTAGTGTAGTAGTAGTAGTAAGTAGTTAGTAGTAGTAAGATTAAGTGTAGTAGTAGTAGTAGTTAGTAGAAACATCGAATGAATTTGTATATTAGTAAATATTATCTCCTTGTTTTATTCAAACGTATACATTTATATTATTCGTTTTCTAAACTTTGAACTTGGACTTAAATAAATATATTTAAGAGATATAGTGTTATTCCATATATATATGTATATATATAATATTATATTATATATATATATATATATTATATATATATATATATATATATAGATATATATATATATATATGATAATAATTATATTATATATATTATATATATATATTGAATACAGATACCTGCGACTCTATAACGGACTCAGGTGGATAATGGGTAATAAATAACAAAATAATAATAATGAACTTTACTATACAATCTACCAATAGGATTTAGCGTTGGTTCATAAGTATCATCCGAGAAGCTCGTATAAACAGTTTATAGCGTTGTAGTAGAAGTAGCAGTAGTAGATAGTAGCACTGTAGTAGTAGTAGTAGTAGTAGTAGTTAGTAGGCAGTAGTAGTAGTAGACTTTAGGCATCTCATACGCTGTACATAACTATTATTAGTACAGTACGTCCACAAGTTAATACTTGTTTAAAGTATTTCACTATACAACTTCGAAGCCGACTGAAAAACTAGATTTAAAACTATTTTAATTCGCATCAGTGGAACGTTATCACCGGCGAATGAAGAGGTGTGATTGGTTGCATTACGGACCAATCAAAAGCGAAGATTTGTTTGATTAAAGGTATTTGTACAAAGTCCCAAAACCTAGATAGCTAAAGAATAAAGAAAAGGAAGAAGAATAAGAAGAATAAGAATAGGAATAAAGGAAGAATACATCATGACCTCACTCGTAGAAAGTTATAACGCTGGAAAGACTGTAGTAGTAGTTGTAGTATACGTACTATCTGACTAGTAGTTAGTAGTAGTAGTAGTAGTAGTAGGTTTTGAAAAGCGTATCATCATTTTAGGCAGGAATAGGTTTTATTATTATGTTATTCTACACCACTGTTTTTCCATTAAGAAAATATAAAGCTTCAAAAAATAAATATTCTCGTGCCACTAAGCTTAAACACCGTACTATAAATTGATAACATTTAACATCACATTATCTCATCGTATACAGTTATAACGCCAGAGCAGTAGTAGTAGTTGTAGTTAAGTATTAGTAGTAGTAGTAGTAGAGTATTAGTAGTAGTAGTAGTCAGTAGTAGCTTAGTAGTAGTAGTAGTAGTAGTTAGTAGTAGTAGAATCCAGTGAAGGATGACATTATAAGAGGTATATGTACAAAGACCCCAAAACCTTGATAGCTAAGGAAGAAGAAGAAGATGAGGAAGAAGAAGAAGAATAAGAATAAGGAAGAATAAGAAGAAGAATAAGAAGAAGAATAAGAGAAGAAGAAGAAAAGAAGAAGAAGAAGAAGAAGAAGGAGTCCGAATACATCATTACCTTCACTCGTATAACAGTTATAACGCTGATAGTAGTAGTAGTAGTAGTAGTAGTAGTAGTAGTAGTGGTAATAATAGAAACACATTCATGTTTATACAAAAGCTTTTCCGCAACATAATCTTAATCTTTACATATACATAACCAAGATAATTTTTGAGACGAGTCCCAACTACACGGAGATCACCCGGAGATTGCATGAAGACCCGATCTCAGGTACCCGAAGGGGTTGTAAGCGGTAAGGCACAGCCAAAGGGGCTGTACCTTTATGTTAAACCTCTTATCATGCGATCCTTCATTGTGATTCTACCACTACTACTACTACTACTACCACCACTACTACTACTACTACAACTACTACTACTAGTACTGCTACTGGCGTTATAGCTGTTATACGAGTGAGGTAATGATGTTAAATGTTATAATTTAAGTTGGTGTTATAAAGCTTTAGTGCCACGAGTAAATGTGAAAAAATATAAATGTGATATGAACTGAATAGAAAGGGCGGTGACATATTTTAATAATAGATAATAATGAAAAATCACTCGGTCTGTTTCTACTACTAACTACTACTACTACTACTACTACTACTACTGACTACTTACTACTTACTTACTACTACCTACTACTACTACTACAGGCTACCAGTACGTTTTAAAAACTATTATACAGTTGAGTCATGATTGTATTCTTTCTTCTTATTCTTTATTTCTCTATCTTTTTTATTCTTTCTTTATTCTTTCTATTCTTCTTTTTATTCTTCTTCTTATTCTTCTATATTCTTCTCTATTCTTCTTTTAGGCTATCTTAGGTTTTGGGACCTTGTACATTACCTTCTTATCAAAACAATCCTTCGGCTGTGATTGGTCGTAATGCACAATCACAACCTCTTATTCACCCGTGATAACGTTCACTGTACGAATTAAAATTCAGTTTTTGATCTAGTTTCATTGGTTCGAAGTTGTGTAGGTGAAATACTCTTAAACAATTTGATTAAATTGCGACGTACTGTTGATATATGATAGTTTATGTACAGCGTATAGATGCCTAAATACTAACTACTAGTAACTACTACTACTACTAGCTACTGACTACTACTACTACTACATACTACTACTACTACTACTACTACTACTACTACTACTACAAGTTACTCCAAAGCGTTATAACTGTTATACGAGCTCTCGGATAATACTTATTGACCAACGCTAATCCTGTTGTAGATTGTAAGTTATTGCATTAGTTAATTGTTTTACCCATTCTCCAACCTGAGTCTGTTCTAGAGTATGGTATGCGTTTTATACTTAATATATATATATATATTAATATGATATATATATATAATATATATAATATATAATATTATATATAATATATATATATGTATTATTATTGAATAGCACTATATCTCTTAAAAATTATTTATTTGAGCCAGTTAAAAGTGTAGCGAGGAAAACGATAATATAAATGTATACGATTTAAAATAAAACATGGAGATATATTTTATTAATAACAATATCATTCATGTTCTAAAACTACTACCACTACTACTAACTACTACTAATACTACTACTTACTAATACTACTAATACTACTAACTACTACTACTATACTACTATTGGAGACTGTTTACGAGTGTTATTTTCATGAAAATGCGTGTTTTGCTAGGACCTAAAACAGTAAAACAGTATCAGTAAAGCAGTAAAACACGGGATGGAAAGAGTTGGGGGGGGCACCCATTGGGGTTTGCTTGTAGCTACTTACTGCTTTAGGGCCAATGAAACACTTGTTTTTATGAATAAAATTTGACAACTTTTTTCTTCATCACAAAAATGTTTTAAAACGTAGAATAATGAATAGGTTTTCTATAAATAAATTATGAAGAATCCTATGTATTAAAAACTAGTGATATGCCAGAACTGAATTGTTGGCCAATACCAGAAACCAATACTCTCATTGAGGCTACTGCCATTAACCCAATACCATAACCAATACCTGAATTTCAGCAAATACCAATACCAATACCAATACCAATACCAAACTTCCCAATTTGTTATATTGTAAATTTTTTATGTGTGAAAAAGACCACTTATTATTTATATTTTAGAAACTTAAAGAGATATAAATGTTTACTTTTGGAGGAACGAAGATAGTCAAAATTTTTTTAGATAACCATTTATTCAATTAAGCATAATAAAATTATATTTCCAATTCCATACTTAATAAAATGAACAAAGCTCTTTTTATGATAAAGAAAAACGTTTTACTTTTAAACAGGGAAAAAGTTACATCCACACTATGACTAGAAAAGTACAGTAACTAGAATCATTAAACTTGGGGTATCATATTCGTTAATCAGCAACAAAACATGTTTTTATTTTCACCAAAATCACCTAAAAAGATGATAATTCTCACACAATCAGATTTGATACTTTCTATACGAATAATAATGCTCTATAACTGATCATTCGCGCATTGCTACCAGAGAAACATCCCGAATGCGTAGATGCGGGATTTCTTTTTATAATTAGTTACCCATCTTCGAGAATATTCTACATGTTAAAAAAATGATTCAAAAAAATTGTTGAATGGAAGTTTTAACAATTTTTTTTTTTGCCATTTTTTTTTTTTTTTTTTTTTTTTTTTTTATATACAAATTTTTGCATTGCAGACATTATTGATAAACTTTCACCAATACCAATACCAATATTAATACCAAGTGCTAAATGCCCAATACCCTTTGGCAGCCAATACCAATTACCCGGAAAAACTGGCCAATAGCTGGCTTCAATACCAATTACCATACCAATACTTGGACATGCCTAATAAAAACTCTACCTTAACACCACATCTTGTGTACACGGCTTGATTAAAGTAGGTCGAAAAGACGAGTTTTGACTGCGGACTACTCCATCTTATTGTCCCATTTCAGCTCGTATACCCCAATTTCTGAATTCATCATCATCCTTGTAATTCAGCTGGGAGCCCTTATTAAGTTGGTCCTCAGAGCTCATTGCTTGACAAGAAAGCATATTATAAAACACACTAATACCTGTTAAGCACCGATACATCCCATGTGAGACTTCTGTTTTTTCATCTTCAATATTATATATATAGATATATTCATATATATATATATTATATAATATAATATATATTATAATATAGTAGTATATATATATATAATATGATATTAATGGTCTATTTCATCTATCTATAAGCATTTCCATATCTTAAGGACACTACGTCATCCTATATTGAAGTGTTACTTAATTAAGTATGCTGCGGAAAGCTGTGCTTAGGTTAAGCACTCACGTATGATCATATATTATATATATATAATAAATATATATATTATATATATATATTATATAATATTATATTATATTATATATATATATATTAATATTATATTTATTATATATAGATAGATATATATATATATATAATATATTCAGATAAGAGAGAGAGTATAAATGACACAAAGTCGGTTGTTGATAGTATGTTGGTGGTTGTAGTTGTTGTTGATATCGGTGTTGTTGTTGTTGTTTTTGTTGTTGGTTGTTGTTGTTGTTGTTTGTTGTTAGTTGTTGTTGTTGTTGTTGTTTTGTTGTTGTTGTTGTTGTTGTTGTTGTTGTTGTTTGTTCGTTGTTGTTGTTGCGATGCGTTGTTGGTTGGTAGTGTTGTTGGTATCGACGGATTAATGTTGTTGGTGTAAGTGGTAAGGTATTGTGTTATGGTTATTTATATATTTATATATATATATATATAGTAATATTTATATATATATGATATATATATATATATAATATATATATAATATATATATATATATATATATATATTATATATATAATATATTATATATATATTATATATATATATATATAGGAGTATATATATATAATTTATATATATATATAATATAGTATAGATATATATATTATATATATATATATATATATATATATATATATATATATATATTTCTGCTTTCTATTAATTTATAATTTCAGCATAGTAAGCTCGAGCCTCGCGTTTTAAATAAAATGCCTATAGTTAAGTGGTGACTCATATACTCGTGTTGTGACAAGTAAAGACGTAAAGACGTATCGCCAGGAGGCGGGGGCTGGTGGTCTTCTAGGTAGCTTGAGCAATGCCTTTAAGTCCTTAGGGTCAGGTTAAAAACAGCGTTTTACCATACCCTAACGGACGTAAAGGGAGTATCGCACATGAGGTGGGAGGGGGTCTTATCATGACATCTTTGCGGATACTGATTTACGCGTTAGATCAGTAAAAGTATCTGTTTATTGAAATTAGTTGTTCACAAACATTAACCCGCGGAATTATTTTTGCGTTCGTGGCGCGGCGGTAATATTGCGCCTGCGGGGCGCTCGCGTCGGCTCCGCACCGGCGGTCGCGTTCGCGTTGGCCTTCGAGTTGAAAACGAGCCACACTTCTAGTCCGGCTCAGCTATTTTCATGAAAGTAGATATGAAAGTAGCTCGGCTACTTTCATGAAAGTAGCTCAGATACTTTCATGTACGTGGCCTAGCCACGTACATGAACCCATGAACGTGGCTACGCCGCGTACACGGGCTAGCTAGGCCTAAACACAGTCAAGAAAGTAGCTCTGTGGTGACGAGAACAAATGGGGGTAGGGGGAAAAACGTTCATGAAAGTACATGAGCATATGGTCACGCAAAAACATACTCACAGACGTACATGGCTAATGTTCAGAAATATAAATGGTACCCTGAGGCAGTGCCCCAGGTTAGTGCCCCAGACATGCAAAAGTATCAGAACGTAGATCACACCTGGCAAGCTGGAAAGCACTAATGAAAGACGCTGGGCATAGCTGAACCTCGTTTCAGCTTGCCTTGATGACGTCATAGGGGTAGGGATGACCTAAGGGGGGTGGGGTAAATAATGCTCATGAAAGTACATGACCATATGGTCATACATAAACAAACTCACGTACGTACATGGCGAATGTACAGAAATAAGGGGCCCCCAGGGGGAACAGCCCTCAAAACAAAACGGCAGCCCTGATTAGTACCCCAGAAGGTAACCCATGCGGGTAGATGTCCGAAAATGCCTTAGGAAATAACGTGGGGTTCGTGAAATTCCAATTCCAGGCATTGATTTGGATCCATGGTCATTACTACTTATATATATATAGCATATATATAGAAAGATATATATATATATATATATATTTCCATTGATAGAAATGTATACGTATATATATATATATATATATATATATATATATATATATATATATATATATATATATATATATATATATATATATATATATATATAAGATATATGATCTGACTGCAATCTTGGTTGGATGTATTAACCCTGCTCAGGTAGCCGAGGGTAAAAATTACCAACGCCTAGAGCAATTTTTTTTCCTTCTAAAATCATTACGTCATGAGATATGGGGGTGAAATTGGAGAATTGGGGGAGTTAGGGGGTAATAGATATTGCTGTCACATAAAATCCACCTTAGCTGCACTGTGGGCTCCGTGGGGAGAAGTTTGTGGTAGAATTTACCAACGTCTTCCGTTTGTTTTTCTGTGGTATATATTACCGACGGATACCCTTTATGTATGTTTAGTGTAGTGCAGTTTATAGTGTTGGCCGACGCACCGGGTGCGGTGCGGTGCGTGGTGCGCTTATTTTGATGCGGTACGGTGCGGTATGGTGCGGTGCGGTGCAGTACATAATTTCAGTGACCCGGTGCGGTGCGATTTTAAATTATAGAGGTGATGTTCGGTGCGGTGCGAAACGCAATGCGCATTGAAACATAGAGGTGTGGTGCGGTAGTGCGGTGACAAAAAATAATCTTTTAGGTGTGCGGTGCGTGGTGTGCTTATTCTAGTGCGGTGTGGCGTGAAAAAATAATTTTTGAGGTGCGGTGCGTGGTGAACTAACTCTAGTGCTTTGCATACTCTAATGCGGTGCGGTACCCAAAATTCCGATGCTCAACCAACTATATATATATATATATATATGTTATATATATATATATAGTATAAGTATATATAAAAAGAATATATAGATATATAAATATATATATATATATATATATATATATATATATATATATATATATATATATATGTCTAATTCATATTTGGAAGGGAATTCTCTTTTTGAATCCTCAGACTGTGAAAGTGAGGATGACATGGAATATGACTCCGTAGAGAGTGATGGATTTGTTAGTAAAATAGCGGAATGTTTTGGAAATATGAATATGAACAAAAGGAAAAGAGAGTTAGTTCTTACTCCAAGAAAAATTAGAAATATGGTTGAGATTGATGACGACGAGGATTGTGCAAGTACCTCGTCACTTCATAGGTTGTTTGATCCTGCAACCCGTTTTCAACCCTATATATATATATATATATATATATATATATATAGAGTAAGAAAGAAAGTTAAAGATATGTTAGCAGTATATATATATATATATATATATATATATATATATATATATATATATATATATATATATATATATGCTAAAATGCACATATTTTGCATATGTAGATAGAAATATTTCATTTCTACATAAAAAAATTAGAGCTCACTTTCATTTCATTTCTTGGAGGCAGTAGAGTCATAAATGGCGATGTGGATGAAAATATCGATGATTCTACACATTTTTTGTTTATTTGCATAAAAATTTTAATTAAAATAGAGTTTTATGTTTTTTTTATTATATATTCAAAAAATATGGTTTTTTTTGGGGGGTTTCTTTAAAAAAAGTAACATTGTGTTTTTATAAAAGGTTTTAAAAAAAATTTGTTTGCAATTCTAAATTCTATTAAATGTTATTAAAAACCCTTTGTTTTAAATTCTATTTATTTACTATCTTACAATAAGACCCTTTTGACAAAAATTCTCCAAAATCCTTTTTGGAAAAACAGAAAAAAAAAAAAATTGTAATTGATTTATTTTTTTTTATATATAAATATTTTTATAAAGTATTTAAAGACAAAATTACTCAAGTCGAGATGTATGAACGTACATTCAGTTTCATTTTGAACTCGATGAACAAAAAATAATCTGTACAAATTTGAAAAATTTTGTAATTCAAAAATTCTTTTTTTTTCTGCATTGATATTTTGTTGAAATATTTACATGAGAGAGAGAGAGAGAGGCAGTACAGATAACTAACAGAACAACGATGCCAGAATCTGTTTCCTAGATAAATCCACAGATCCTATATACCAATATATATATACCTTGAAATAGTATAATGGAGCCCATTCATTTTCCTTATTCAAAGGCTGAATTATACCTGTAAAGGTTGGGAGAGAAAAAGGGTAAGATCTTTGAGACTCAAAAAAATATGAGATTTTTTTTTCGCAAAAGCAAATATTTTTTTCATGGTATGATAATAGGTGATAATTTTATTTATTAACTTATTTATTTATTTATTTATTCATTCATTTATTTATTTACTTAGTTATTTATTTTCTTTATTAGTTATTTATTTTTTTTATTAGATATTTTTTTACTTAGTTATTTATAAATGTTGGCTTACCTGGCAGGTTTATACTTTATGGCAAGTGAGACATACTGGGTGGAAATGGTTGGTGCACACTGGCTTTTGACAGAGACAGCATCTGTACTTTGTCTTTTTATCTTCAGCCCTGGTGCAGGTGCTGCACCTCTTCATAGGGTAAGTTCTGGGTAAAACAGGAATGTCGGCCTGCTCAACGTTTGTTTCCTCAATGTCGTATAGGTCAATAATTATGTTTCGTACTGCTCGCGAGAGAGATGGAATTGTGGCCCTATGTTTAGCCCATGGGGAGATGAGTTGTATTGCAAGTTCAGTCATGTATGATCGTCTCATCATTCGTTTTTTGTGGTTTCTTTGCATGTTTTCTTTGTAAATTACCCATGAATTAATTGAACACGCATTGATCATTCCGTAAAAGATGCAGATGGGCCATCTTTTTGTTTTTCTGGAGCAAGAGTATGTTGAACACATTTGGTCAAAGGTGTCGACGCCACCCTTGGTAGAGTTATAGTATTCTACTATTACTGGCTTTCCTGTTTGCGGAGTAATTTTCGGCTGAGAATGCATTGAGGATAGTAGCAGGACCAACTTCTTTTTTGTTTTTGATGATGATGGAACGTAAGAAACCATTGTCATCTCTTTCCTAAATAGGAAGGCACTTGATCCATATTCACGTTCTTTTTTGTCTTTCATAATAGCAGGTACCTCTCTTTTATTTGATCTTAGTGTTCCTACAAGGGTCATTCCACAATTGGTTAAGAGATCTTCTACTAGATTCACGGACGTGAACCAATTGTCGGTTGTAACATTTCTATTTGAATGATGGTAAGGGGTTGTTAGATATTTTGTAAAATGATGTCCAAGTCCAATTTTGGGATTTTCAGGTTTTGTCCCCTTCTTTCCCAAATATGGCAGAGCCCTTAACAAATATTTGCTTTTGTTGTCATTACAAAATACCAGCTTTATCCCATATTTGGCTGGTTTATTGGGGATATACATTCGAAAGGGACATTTCCCTCTGAATGCTAGAAGTTGCTCGTCAATTGTTAGATTTTCGCTGGGAGTGTACATTTTTTCACAGTTGTCTATGAAAATATCCCAAACTGTTCTTATTGCTGCAAATGGGTCTGTTTTCTTCCTATCATCTCTTGTAGCGGGGTCATCAAACCGTAAGCAAGAAATTAAGAAGCTGAAGCGATCTTCTGACATTGCCGAACGGTACACTTGATTCCCAGTTTTGGGATTAAACATTTCTCGGGTGGACAGATGGTTGTCCCTCTGACAAGCAGTGAAAAGCAATATCCCTAATAATGCTCTGACCTCAGCTGGTTCGGTTGTTGTAACAGACAGTGTTTGGCGTTTATAACCTTTGGCCATTATTTCAATTTTTTTATTTGTCCACTCTACGATCTCCTTTATTATTTTATCATCAAAAATCAAGTTGAAACACTTTTCTGGCGTGTCTGCAGTTTGTGCTTGCGGTGTTGGCCCTTCAGTAAAACGAATAATATTATGTGATGGCGTTCGAGATGCTGGGGGATTACATGGCCGACAATGCCACTTGAAGTCATCCTTTGCTGTTATGCTTATATCTTCGAAGTAGACAACAGAACCCCGAGTAGGTTTGGACTGAGATGGACCTCGACTACCAACTGCAGAACCAGCAGCAGGGTCTGAAGAAGTAGAAGCAACACAACCAGCAGCAGGGTCCGAAGAAATAGCAGCAGAACCAGCAGCAGGGTCCGAAGAAGTAGAAGCAGCAGAACCAGCAGTAGCATGAAAAGTATGTTTTCGAGGGGTTGATGTGCGAAATTTAGTCCTCTTTTTAGGTGGATCAGTATGTATCATATCCTCATCCTCATCATCATCACTAAATTGAATGTTAGTGAAAGGGCCTATCACTGACTCCAAAGTTACATTTCTCGCACATTTTTTTTTATTTCCACGAGTTCTTTTTGGGGGAGTGGCATATTCGTCATCACTAGAATCTTCTTCTGCATCAGGAAAATATTCTTTTTCGTCATCGCTATCATAAAAGCCTTCAAATTCTATTTCGTCCTCATCTTCGCTTCCTGGTTCACTACAGGTAAATAAGGTTTCTGTCTCTGTCTCTGCACCAGTAACATCGAGTTGTTTTTGAAGAGTGGAATCAGAAAGCCTTTTTCTGGCCATTGTTTTGATTTTAAAAATTATTATTATTATTATTATTATTATTATTATTATTATTATTATTATTATTATTATTATTATTATTATTATTATTATTATTATTATTATTATTATTTTCCTCATTCAAAAAAAGGCCCGTAAATAAGAAATATATATATATATATATAATATATATATATATATATATATATATATATATATATATATATATATATATATATATATATATATATAAACTGTAAAAAAACGTTAAAAACCAACTACAACAACATTTAAAATTTTCAGGAGGATCCAAAATATCACCTCACACTATCACTGAACTGGGATTTTTTTGTAAAATCAGACCTACACTATCACTGAACTGGGGTAAAAATGACTTTGCACAAAAATAACTTAAAAACTAATTGGGCTAGGAACACCGAGATACCTTCTACTATTAGGCCAGACATTCATTTGAAGGTACTGAGAACCACAAAGGTGTAGCTCAAAAATATCATATAGAGACAGAGTCAAATAGAGGTGTGGGGTAAATATTACCCCATTTATATATATATATATATATATATAAAAAAATATATATATATATATATATATATATATATATATATATATATATATATATATATATATATATATATATATATATATATATATATATATATATATATATATATACATATATATGGTGGTGACCAGAGGAGGTCACCCCGACGCATGAAATCTAGGATACTTTGTAAAATAATAATGAAGAATACTGAAAACGAAAATCGTCGCTTTAAAAAAGTTACAGCCTCTCAAAGTTAAAATTTTCCCATAGGGCTTTATAAAAAAAATTAGTGAACCTCATGTTTATTTTAGGACCATCTTAGTTCAGGTTATGATAAGATTTGTTGGCATACATAGATTTTCTCTGTGTATACTCAACAAAACATATAAGCTGAACTAGAGGGTCTGGAAATGAGACCCAACCTGATGGATCAAAAAAAGAAAGTCTATGGGAGTTTAAATCAACTTTGAGAGGCTGTAACTTTTTTCCTAAAAAGACTGCCACATTTGTTTTTTTTTTTTTTTTCATTATTATTTTTTTTTGAGTATATTCTATGATTTTGGCAAAATTTGGGGTGAAGCCCTGTTCTACTATATAGAGAGACATATATATATATATATATATATATATATATATATATATATATATATATATATATATATATATATATATATATATATATATATATATATATGTATATATATATATATATAAGTGGTAAACTTAAGTTTTTTTTCTGGTGTGTCATATTTAAAGCTTCAGATCAGTTCTTCATATATGTGTATCGGACATACCTAAGATACGCTGAGGACTTCTAAATGTTATTCATAGAACATATATGAGAGAGAGAAAGAGTATATATATATATATATATATATATATATATAGAGTATATATATATATATATATATATATATATATATATATATATATATATAAAGATGGACTTTATTCATTGAGTATTATTGGAACCTTTCAAATATCTACTGTATATATAAATTTGAAGGTCATAAATTTTTTTACTGTGTGTTCCGTGAGGACGTATTTTTTGTTCTAATTTTTCTGAAAATTATTAATTTGAAGGATTTATTCCAAATTTGTGAGAATGATTATACCGTGTTAGCATTGCTGCAACATTTTAGTTTGATACTAGATAAAAAGGTTTGTAGAAAGTGTCACAAAGAATGTGAAATTACCAAAATAGGAGAAAAGTTTTATTTTTATTGTACTAGTAAACATTGTGGCTCGAAGTATACTGTTTCTCCCAAATATTATTTTTTTTCAAATATTAGAATTTCCTACACTGATGCCCTTTTAATTATGTATTTCTTTGTACATAACGAAACAGTTTCAAGGGTAGTAACCTATTTAGATGTCAGTGAACCAACAGTTATAGAATGGTTTCATAGAATCGAACCTTTTATATATATATATATATATATATATATATATATATATATATATATATATATATATATATATATATATATATATATATATATATATATATATATATATATATATATATTTATTTTTACTTTTTTTCTTTCTTTTCCCCCTCGCCCCCCCTTATTTGTGGGACACACTCTTCCCAGGAAGCGGCCACCGCTCTTGGGCTGTTCCACAGGTCAAGAATGAGGTTACAGAGAAAACGGCAGCGGGGGCGCGTCAGAGCAGGGGCACCTTCAGAAGAAGGTGCCTTATTGAAAATCTCAGCATTGTGACATCTAGCGCAAGAGGGGGAGGTGATGTTGTCTAGTTTGAATCTGTATTTATAATGCATGAGCCCCGGGTGGTGACCTGATCTGCTCCGAGCGAGGTCGATTTGGCCTCTTCTGGACAGCGTTTCTTCTCTAGGGGAGAGTTTTGGAGCGGGGGTGTTTAGTAAATTGTTATTTGGGCGGTTTAGCAGGTATGTGCTGGTTAAATGTGTATGGATATGTGTAATCCATGACCTATTTGGGAGGGGAGGAGGAATTATGTTGTATGTGTTGTAAACAGAATTGAGCTGGTGAAGAAGGGGGAGATTTTCGGGGGGGGTGGGAGAGAATTTGGTGACACAAGGGTGGATGGATAATACGTATTTTGATAGAATTGATCCCACCATCTCCGGCGGTTGGAGATGGGGAGGATGCAGTTTCCATCGGTAAATGTTGGATTGTGGTTTTTGTGCAGCCTGGGTGATAATTTGAGGGCTGTATTTTGGAGCAATTTATTTGTGCCCGATTTGAGAGTGTTGGAACCATGCTGGTGAGGCATAGTTTAAAGTTGTTCTGAGGAGTTGTTTATGCTGTGGTGAGTGTGTGTTCTGTCGCCAGTTGTGTTGAGAGGGTTCGAGGGTGTTTAGAAGCCATGGGCTGAGGAAGTGATTTGGTCGATGTGGGGGAAGGTCATATGAGTGTCGTAGGTAAGTCCTAGTATTTTGGGGGTTTTGTTAATGGAAGGGGTTGTTGTTCAGGTGATTATAGATGGAAGGAGGATGACGGTCAGTGGTTAAAAAGGTGATGGAGGATTTAAGGGGAGTTCTGTTGGAGCTTAACCAATTTTCTAATAGATGTAAATATTCTTGGGTATGTTGTGCGGTTGTGTTTACGTCTGGGTGTTGGGAAAGAATGATGTCGCCTGGGCGTAGTTATAAGTTTGGTGGATTGGTGGGTTGGGGTAGGTATATCTGCTGTGAAAAGTTAAACAAAATGGAGAGAGAATGGTATCCCGTGGGACGGCCTTTGTAGTTTGATCTAATGGGAGTTGTTTTGTATAAGACCTTAATGAACCGTTGGTATGGTTTCATTTTGTCATTATTTCTATAAGTGGAGGATTTTGAATAAGGATGTGTGTGGGGACGTATCGAATGCTTTATTTATGTCTATTGCAGTGAGTATAGATCTATGGGAAGGGATTGAAGAAACCATTAATGATGTGGGCAAGTTGTGTGATGGCGTGAGGGCTGTAGCTGTAGTGGTTGCTTTGGAACTGGCGGTTGGAAATCTGGGAGAGTAATGGGGTTGGAAATTTTGTTTAGAATTCTAGTTTAATAATGGAGCAAAGCAGAGAGATTGGGCGGTAGGAGGAGGGGAGTTAGGGTTTTTTGGTTTGAGTTTTGGAATTATTGCTTGCTTCCAGATTGGGGGTATGTAGTTGAGCTGCCATGATTTATTAAAGATTTCTGTGATTAGGAGAATTGTTTTTTCTCCAAGGTGTTTTAAGTGTAGGTTGGATATTGAGTCTGGACCTGTTGCTGTTGAATTTTTGAGGGTTTTAATGGCTTCTATTGTCATGTTGGTTGTGAATGGGGGTATGAGGGTGTGGTCTAATTGGAGTTTTCTGAGTTGTTTTTTTATTTTCCTGTTATCAGGGTGGGTTGGTTTTCGAGAGATGTTGGCATAGTGTTTAGCGAGACTGTCTGATTGTTGTTTTGGGGAAGGGAGGGAGTTGTTGGGTAAAGATGGGGATTCGTGGGATTGTGGGGGGGTTGTTTTGAGAGTTGTTTAATTTTTTAATGACTTGCCAGGTTTTCTTATTGTCTAAGCGTGAGATGTTATGTTGTAAGTATTCTGAAAACTTATTGGTAGTGTTGGTGGTTATGAGGTTGGATATTTGAGTGTTTAGGTTTGTTATTTGGTTAGAAATTTGAGTTTTCGGAGGGAGTTTCTCTGTTTAATGAGTTGGCTGATCGTGGGGTTGAGTTTGGGGTTGTATGATTTTCTGTGGCCTTTGGGTATATAGAGGTTTGCTGATTTAATGATTGTATTGTTTAAGTGAATGATGGAGGTGTGTAGGGAAGTTGTGTCGTGGATTGGTATTGGGTTAATATGGGTTTCTATATGGTTAGTAAACGCGGGCCAGTTTGCTTTTTTATAGTTAGTGTATGTAGGAGTCTTTTTTTGTGGGGATTGATGAGGGGAGTTTAGAGAAATAAGAATAGGAAGGTATTTAAATGTAAGTCAGTAACAGTGTCCCAGGTTAGTAGGGGATGTAGGGAGGGGGAACAGAATGTAACGTCTGGGGAAGTAGGGGATTGGTTAACTTGGGGAGGGATACGGGTGGGGAGGTTTTTGGAGTTAAGGATATTTAGGGATTCCAATTCGTTAAGGATATGGTTGCCTCGGTTGTACCATGCTGTGTGGTGGGCGTTGAAATCGCCTCCGAGGATGAGATTTGGGTATCTGGTTATAATTGATAGGGGGGGTGTGAGGTTGTTTGGGAGGGGATTTGGAGAGGTGGGGTGGCGAATATAGAGATTGAAGATGTTATATGTGGTCTTGTTCAGGAGGATGGAGCAAGATTGGGATTTTATCAGAGCTTCTGGAAACAAAATGGAGGTGTCATTAGTTGTATTGTGGTAAGTGATGTTGTTATGGATCAGTGTTAAGAGGGAGTGTTGTGGGGGGTCGGAGGGGGAGTAGATGGAGTCATAATAGTTATTGGAGGGGGAGGATTTTGAATGATAGTGGGAGGGTTACAAGTTGCACAGGTGAAGCCTGGGTTATTTCTGGGGATAGTTAGAAATGGGGAGCAGGTCAGGTGAATCCACTCACGGCAAACTACACATTGAATGCTGTTTAATCCAACTCGTTGTTGACAGATGGGGCAGTAATATCTACGGGGACCCGGGTTTCTCTCGACATCACCCGACCGAAGGAGAAGCAGTCCCTTCACCAAGAAAAAAGAAACAGACAGAAGAGATAGATTAGAGATATTTTTGAGTGGAAGAGCTAATGAAGACAGAAAAACAAAGAAATTTTTGACCTGTGGGCCCGGCGTCAGCGTGGCTCCATTTATCAGTGACCCTCCGGGGTATTGATGGTCTTGTTAGAAAATCTCCTCGAGCAGAAGTAATTTTCTTTACTCCAATAGACGTAACAGGCAGTTGAAACACACGTAGGTGCCATCCATCCCAAATATATATATATATATATATATATATATATATATATATATATATATATATATATATATATATATAGTAGTATATATATATATATATATATATGTATATATATATATATATATATATATGGCCACCCTTTAGAAGTGCCACAATCCATATCTCAAAACTGCCAATAGGAAAAGGGATACATTTTTTGAATCCTTTGTAAAATTTTGTTAGAAAATATATATAAAAAATAAAACAAAAAAAAATAAACATAAAATTGGCTCTTTTTTTTGGGGCTCGAGCCGGCGGGGAACATAGTATATATATATTATTTGGTATTACACGGCATGTAGGGGGCTCGAGATGACGGGGAACACAGGGGGGACATTTTCCATACCCTGTAGGGTGGGAGGAATCGCGAACACCCAAATACCAAAGAGCTGGGTTCCGAGACCTCCCGAGGGGGGGGGGAAAGTCCAACCCCGTAGTTCCCCGGAAGGATGAGAGACCCCGACTCCTGCCATCGGGTCGGTATACCCTTTGAGGTATTCTTTAGCTCAAAAAAAAAAAAAAAAAAGTCTATATATATATATAAGCTATTGTAGTTTTTTGAGATATGGATTGTAGCTCTTCTAGATTCTCGACCCATGTATATATATATATTACTGACATTGACACATACACATATATAGCAGCAGTCCATAAACATAAATAGATATATATATATATATATATATATATATATATATATATATATATATATTTTATATTTAAAACGTAAGGTCAGACAAACGTTCAAAGTTTTAATTATATATATATATATATATATATATATATAGTGAGAGTATATATATATATATATATATATATGAGTATATAGGCAGGAGAGAGTATATATGGAGTTGATAATTTGACAGATTTGAGACCAAAATTTCAGTTCAAAAATTTGTTCAAAATAGTTGCTTTTAATAGGGCTTTAGGTGGTAAGCTTGAATTACAGAAGTCTACACTAAACAATTTTTCTAAAAAAAACCTAATTTTAATTAACCTTTTCTGAACTTAGAAATTTTTTGAACTTAGAAAATTTTTGATCTCAATCTGACTGTAAGAATCTCAAAATTTAAGTATATATATATATATATATATATATATTTTCATATATAGAAAGAAAGAAAGAATATATATATATATATATATATATATATATATATATATATATATATATATATATATATATATATATATATATATATATAGAGACATAGTGTGTTGTGTCTGTTTCCCACTAAAAACGAAAAATATAGATTTTTTTCACTTAAACTTTATTTTTATATTATTTTCTTCTTATTTTATTTCACGGGCTTACTGAAAGATATTTTCGTTTCAGGGTTTATTTATTTATTAAAATTATTTACAGTAAGTTTATAACTTTATATTATGCGTGCGTCGTACGCGCTATTGTTTTTATCTACTCTACTCTATTTGGCGGGCTAGAAATAAAAAAACAAAATAAAATGTGACATGGGTAATTTTGAGGGGCAATTTGCCAACCGTTAACAACTTTACAATTATGCATTACCATACACTACGGTAGAAATTATTACTTAAGTATTCACATCAAATATACAAAAGTATTTTATAAACAAATTATTAATGAATCCACCTGTTAACATGGTGATTCTTTGGAAAGTAAATTCTCAAGTTTACTTGAGATTCACACCTGAACACCCAGCCACTTCTAAAATACTTAATTTTAGAGGAATAGAGAAGATTAAGTGAAAATTCAAGTAGTAGAGGAAACTTAAATCTAACAAAATCACTATACCTAAAAAGTAATCAACATGTTACATGAAAGTTTCACCTTTATATCACTTATCACAAGAGTATACTGGCATTAGAATATATAAACTTTAGCACCAATAGAAATTTTTTTATAAATCATCTAACTCTTCACATTCATTTATTAAGTTTTCACATTGAATATGGCTTTACATTTATTAAATTTTCACATTGTACTTGATTATTCTTATTTATGTACACATTATTTCCAGATAACTTTACTATGGGATAGGGGCCATGATATATGGGTTCTAGTTTGTTTCTGCCATACTGCTGTTTTTTAACTAATACAAATTTTGCATCTTGCAGACTATTTGGCACATATATTTTGGGGTTCTTGACAGTAAATTCTGGAGACAGAGGGAGTCCTAAGAATAATTTTAGTTTTTCAGCGTAAGTTTTCATGGACATGGGGAAGGAGGACTCCAGCTGATCTATTAATGCTCCAGGGAGAGTTGGATTTTGGCCCATCATTAAGATGGCAGGGGTGATTCCTTCTGAATTCAATGGGGCAGTACGCAGACACAATAGCACAATGGGGAGAAGATCTAGCCAATAATACTTCACATCTTCCAACTCATCCAACAGCATGGCTCGCAAAGATCTCAACAATGTTCTATGGGAGTTTTCGATGAGGCCATTGCTTTGTGGGGTATAGGCTGAGGTAAAGTTATGCCGGGATCCTAACTCCTCACACACACTCTTGAATAAGTCCGACGTAAACTGCGTTCCTCTATCAGAAACGTAAGTTCCTACCACTCCAGCTATGGGTAGAAATTCTCTAGTAATTACCTCCACTATGGTAGAGGTTTCTATGTTTTTCAAAAGGAAAGCAAAGAGATAACGGGAGAACCTATCAATCAATGTTAAAAGGTACTTGTAGTTTTTGCATTGAGGCATTTTAAGAATGTCAATATGGACAACCTGAAATTTGGCTGATACTGGCCTATAAGATTCATATGGAGGGCTTATTTTGTGAAAAGATTTAGACCTCTGACATGCATCACAACTTTGTACAAATTGTTTTACATACTTTGGCATATTTTTCCATACAAAGCGCTTTCTAAGGGATGCCAGAGTTTTCTTAACACCAAAATGCCCTAAAGAGTGAGAATAAGAAATAACAGGAAGAATAAAGGATTCTGGAACAAAGACACGTGGTGAAAGTGGAATAGATTCATCAACGACTAGTGAGACCAAGTCATTCCTATAATAATAGAGTCTTTTTGTAAGCTTAAGACCTGTATTTTCTTGGTTATATAAATATTTCTGAAGTTGTACATCAGTTTCTTGTGCTGCTTGCAGTTCTTTGCAGTCAATCTTCTGACACTGAAATAGCTTAAATACATCATTGGTGGAAATATTGAAAATTGATGCAAGAGCATAACCGTCATCCTCTGTTGAAGAATTCTGCTGGGGTAGAAAATCTGGTGACACCAAGACTTCATCACAGGATACTTCTGGAATGACTTCTGCTTCAGGCATCTGATCTCCAATTTGAAGAGAAGAGCTTGTTGCTGAATTTATTTCTCCTTTTTCCGCAGAAGTGGAAGGAGCAAATTGATGGCCATTCAGTGCGGTTCTCTGTTGATTTCTACTCAAGAAATTGCAAGAATATTTCTTCAGATTTAATGTATGATGTACAGTCAAATCATACTCTGACAAGAAAGTTAGGTATCGCTGCTCCCTTGCTAGCAAGTGATTAGCATCAGTCTCTTTTTTAAGTGACTGTGTGACTGAAAGATTGTCACAAAACACATCTACCTTTCTTGCTTCTACTATATGGGTAAATTTCTTAATTGTTTTAACCAAGGCAAGGAGTTCCTTGCTATATATACTGTAGCTAATTTCAGTAGGATTCAAACGATAACTGTAAAATCCCAGCGGAACTGTTTTTTCATTTTCTGTAGAAACTATTACACCAGCCAAGGCTGTCTGACTAGCATCAGTAAAAACAGATATTTGAGCATTATTAGAAGGAAAACCCAAAGGTATAGCATTTTTGAGGGCCAATTTGACCATATTGTGTTTTTACTGCCTCAGGATTCCATTTTACTCTGCGTTGAGAGTATGGTGCACCTTTGAGAAAAGAAAGAAGAGGAGAAATAATTTCAGAAATACCAGGAAGAGAAGAGCGAAAATAGTTTAGACTGCCTATGAAAGAACGTATTAGGTTTTGGGATATTCATAATAGCAGTGGTTTTATCCTCATTAGGGAGCATGGAGCCTTTGGACACATCAAAACCTAAATATGTAACCCGAGATTGTCCAATTTGGCACTTATCAGCACTAAGTCTCAAATTAAAAGCTTTTAACCTGTCCAATACCATTTCTAAAATCTTTATGTGTTCATCATGAGTAGGAGTAGCGATGAGGATATCATCAATATATATAAAAATGTTAGGAATTTTAGAAAGAATTAAAGATATGTATTTTGTAAAACTAGTGGGACTGGAATGGAAGCCTTCTACAATACTATTATATGAGAAACTGCCAAAAGGAGTAGCCTATTTATAGTTAAGAACTTTCGACAATCAGGGTGGACTTTAAGGTTATAAAATGCCTTTTTAAGTCTAAAACAGAAAATACTTTACACCCATGAAGTAAGTTAGTAAAGTCATTTAAGTTAGGGAGACTGAAGTTGTCTCGAACTGCTCGTTTGTTCAGTAATCTCAAATCAGCTACTATTCGGACTCCACCACTAGGTTTAGAAAGTACCGAAATCGGAAATCCCCAAGGTGAGTGCGAGGGAGAAAGTATCCCAGCATTTACTAACCTGCCTATCTCTTCTTTGGCCTTATCATATAAACTAGTAGAGATTCTGCGACTTTTAATGTTTATTGGGGAACCCATAACTTTAAATTTATAAGGAATTAATTCATTTAAGGAATTTTGTTCAGAGGGGGAAAGAGGAAATTTTGTAAAGCCTATTTCACTTGTATTATTAATATCACTTTCTTTATTAATATCACTTTTATTTATACAAATTTTATTATATACTTGTAGGAGGCATTGTCCTGATAGCTACCCCCAGGGATATTATTATTATAATTATTATCTCTCACATTAACATTTTCTAAAATTTTATATAAATCATCAAACAACATTTTATATTCACCTAATAGAGAAGTATAAAGGGAAGGCACGGAAGGAAGTTTAGGAGAAAGAGTTAAATTTACATAATTAAAATCATTTGTTATGGGTAGTGCTTCAGAACCATTCCCTTGAATGACTCACAAGAAAGACCAGTTGTGGCATCAATTATAATATTTGAGCTAAAATCTAGGTTAAATTTATATTTAGTAAAAAATCTATCCCTAAAATATTATCAATTACATCAGCGATTAAAAATATATGCTCATAGTCCCTTTTTAGCAGGAAATTTAATTTTTTAGTTATACAATCATAAATGTTAATCTGACTTCCATTAGCAGCTGTAAGAAAGCCAATAGATCTTTTCCTTTGTTCTAAATTAAAATAGAAAATGAACTCCCTGTATCTAACAAGAATAATTGCTTTGATCTGCCCCATATATAAATAAGGAGACAATTAATTGCAAAATTTTTACATTCATTTACATTTAAGAAGATTCGATTCCATTGCAAGAATCTGCATTTTCAACCCGCATCGCAGTATTTTGGCTTGGAACTAAAGATTCCAGCCCAATAACTGACTTTTCGCTACCTTGATAATGCATATCCTTACCCTTAACACTAATATCGGAGGAAATCAAATTTTCCCTATACCAAGATTCATTTTCACTCAACTGAGGAGCTCTCTCGCATAAAACAGATTGTTTTACGCCATTAGTAGCATTTTCACTTGAATGAACATGAACCTGGATATTATTTTTATTAGCATGCAAAATTGTATCAACATTTTTACCTACACTGTTGTAATTATTATTCAAGTTTGGTTGGGGGTAGCTCTCCTAAGATCTTTCTTTTATTGTTAAACTACTTTTGTAATTTACAAATTTTAATGAAGTTACCACTGGATAAAACCATCTTCTTTATACAAGGCGTAACTCCACCCTTATACTTAGTTTCCCTGCGAAGGTAGGGAAGTAGGTCCAGCATTGTTTTGTGATGGCGCTTGTGCCAACAAATGAGCCATTTTGCAAGTGCCTCCTTGGCACCTGGTAGCCATTTCACGGAATGTGAAATGGTAGTAGCAAAGGGGTCCATCTTTTCTAAATCCTGAAGATGGACGACGGTTAGAACGACCTCTGTCCCAGCCAGGAGAGTGACCTCTGTCCCAACCATTATCAGCGACCTCTGTCCCAACCATTATCATTATGAGACATCCGTAGATCTAATTGATTTACTTGATAGGTGAGGGCCTCCAACTTCGGAACATCTCACTAGCTGATTGCTTATTTCAACAAATCATTGTGTGCAAAACGTGTCTCTTCCAGGTTGGGGATCACTTGCCCCGGTAGGGATGAATGGAGCCGCCAGCACAACCTAATAATCTGGATGACAGATTTTATGACGCTGGAATCCACAGAACACGCCAGCTGCTTCGGCCAATTCTATGAACACATCCGGCATCCTTCAGTACCGCACCTGTACTAGATTCATGTAGAAACAATTTTAAGAAACATCTGTTTCCATAAGGTTTTCTACATGATGTGGTAGCCATTGATAACCATGGATTCCTAACGATGCTTTACTCCTGTTAAGATATGTGGGTTTTCTACCCAGGTTTAAGCTCCTGCCAAAATAAATTTTCAGCTTTCTCTTTATCCGATGGAGCATAAGTTTCAGTTACAAGGCGAACCAATTCTTCATATGTTTGGTCGTTGATAGGATAGCTTATTCTTGAAGTTATAGCCGAAGGTAAGAGAGGACCGAGAAGTTGAACTTTTTCGATATTATCAGTAACAAAATATAGGCTAAATAGAAATTCCACTCTATCTAACCACTTTCCCACATCCCTTGTTTCAAACCGAGGAATATCCTGCACATAGAGTACTTTCCTAGTTCTTCAATGTGGTTCGGGTGATGGGGTGCGAGAACGATCAGAGTTATTTGAGTTGTGACCATTGTTTCTATTTAGATTTTCATTTTGTCCATCATTATCATTTATTTCAACATCTACATGATGTATAGAAATTCCAGACTGTGGATTATTTAAATTTTGAGCACCAGACCTGCTTCTAGTCGAAGTCATTGTTGTAATTCACAATTTTTTTTTTTTTTTTTTTTTTTTTTTTTTTTTTTTTTTTTTACACAGTCTTAATTGTACATTCACTTAAAAACTTTATTTCACTGTTTTATTAGTTATTTTGTAGTAAAAGCACTTGACTCACTTTAACTACACAATTACCCAAGTAGGCTAATTTTGTAAAATTGTTAAAAAAAAAAAAAATTATTAAAACCATTTATTTATAAAAATAGGCCTGTTGCCATAATAATAGTTGTAGCTTACTTATATAGGCCCTAAGAGAGGACAGATAGTTCAGTAGGCTTAGGCTCTTAAACTAGGAATAGGCCTGGTTTTAACTTAAAACTTTTTTCTTTATTTTTATGTTTTTCACTTTTATATTTGTAGAAGATTTTTTCTTGCTTTATTTATGAATGCACTAACAACTATAGTCTTTTTATTTTTATTGTTGAACGCATTTACGTGTGTGCGTAGCCTAGGCTTATACTGGCCTATTTTTCCAAAGTTATTAATTTCACTGAAATTTTACTTTTTTAATTTTTTTTTATATATAGTAATTTATATTTTATTTCTTTATTGTTAATTCGTATGTCACTCTAAAGGGATGTCACCAACGTGGAAGGACTTAGTCTGGGGTCTAAGCCTTCCCAACGAAAAGTATAGATTTTTTTTCACTTAAACTTTATTTTTATATTATTTTCTTCTTATTTTATTTCACGGGCTTAACTGAAAGATATTTTCGTTTCAGGTTTTATTTAGTTATTAAAATTATTTACAGTAAGTTTATAACTTTATACTATGCGTGCGTCGTACGCGCTATTGTTTTTATCTACTCTACCCTATTTCGCGGGCTAGAAATAATAACAGAATAAAATGTGACATGGGTAATTTTGAGGGGCAATTTGCCAACCGTTAACAACTTTACAATTATGGCATTTCTCGCCATATATTCGTAATTATTACGAAGTATTCACATCAAATATACAAAAGTATTTTATAAACAAATTATTAATGAATCCAATTTGTTGCATATATATATATATATATATATATATATATATATATATATATATATATATATATATATATATATATATATATATATATATATATATATATATATATATAATATATATATATATACACTCAAAAAAGTGTATATGGTAAACTTTTTTCAAAATTTCTGTAAAATAAAATGGTAAATAAGCACATCGTTTTTCTTATGTAGCTATATTTATTTAATATATTTGTAAAATATAGTCATTGAAGAGTAATTACATGTAAAAAGAATAATGAAAAACTGTATTATAATGATATTTTATTTGCTTTAAAAAAATGCGGTTGCCAAATTTTGAATTGGGGTAAAATGGTAAGGTGGAGAAAAAAAATTCATTACTAGTAGCTACATATTTACACATCCTTATGGATATATGTTCAAATACTTATATGAAGAAAAATAAAAAATAAAAAATAATAAAGACTCCAAAAAAAATTATTTCTATAGCTAACTAGTGGGCTTATAACGAGTTTTTTTTTAAAATTTATTTTTAAAAGGTATTCAAGTATATAACTATCTTCTGTTATTTTACCCACTTCTACCTACCATTTCATTGTCTTTTAAATTATCTGTGTAATGCCCACTTTGCCCAGGTTGTATAACCTTGATGTTAACCCTCCTCCATAGAGTCATTGTAGGTACATTACATACTCTACTTGCTTCTGGGATAGATAGCCCGTCGTTAACTAGGAGAATGGCTCTAACCATGTCATCTTTGGAGTATCTTCCCCTGTTGGACCCTTCTTTTTTTTTTTTTCTTTTTTTTTTTTTTGTAATTCTTTTTATCTTTTGTAATTCTAGGCATTTGAAGTAAAATAAACATTATGTATAGTATAATTTGTTTATTAAACTACATACCGTATGATTTTTTCATCGTGATATTTCATTTATTTAACCGTGTAACATATAACATAAATGAGATCTTTTTTCCCTCCATGGATCACATTGCCATTCAGTAGTATGCACTGTTTTCTATTCTAATCCACCCATGCCCCACACCATCCATACCACAAATGATAACTATTGCATTAACATTATATGGGGTACCTTATTAAAAGCTTTGTAAACATCAATTGGATCACCCTGGTCAGCTATTCAGTAATGTATTCTATATATTCTAATAGGATTGTCTGACATGATTTAAAAATGAATAAATATAAAATGAATTCTTTATAATCTTGAAAATCTTAACATAATCACCTGAAAAGCATGAATTTAATATGTCCAAAAAAATTCATTTCTTATAGCTAACTAGGGGGCTTATAAAAGTTTTTTTAAAATTTATTTTTTATAAGGTATTCATTATTATAACTATTTTCTGTTATTTTACCTACTTTACCACCATTTTAAATTATTTAAAATCTTTTACATTGTCTTTTAAATTATCTGTGTGATGCCCACTTCGCCCAGGTTGGGTAACCTTGATGTTAACCCTCCTCCATAGAGTCATTGTAGGTACATTACATACTCTACTTGCTTCTGGGATAGATAGCCCGTCGTTAACTAGGAGAATGGCTCTAACCATGTCATCTTTGGAGTATCTTCCCCTATTGACCTTTTTTTTTTTTTTTTTTTTTTTTTTTGTAATTCTTTTATCTTTTTTGTAATTCCTAGGCATTTGAAATAAAAATAAACATTATGGTATAGTATAATTTTTTTAGTTAAACTTACATATGATTTTTCATCGTATATTTCATTTATTCAACCAAAAATATATAACATTATAAGGTAAAATGCATTTATCATTTTCCCCCGGAATGGCTTATCATTTTACCCCGGTTTAGTTTTAGACATATTTTTCTTACACTAGCCATATTTTGGTAATTTTAACATCATCAGTGCTTACCTTGATAATTTTTACAACTGCCTTATTTGTTTGGAGCAATTATCTGAATAAAAACTTGAATGTAGAAACCTTAGTTTGTAGAGCAAAATTCCATGAAAAAATTTATACTCCAAAACAAAAAAATATTAAACATATTTAGATATCTTATATTATTATCTTAATTAACTAAAAATGTAGTTTAAAGCATTCTTAACAGATACAGCTTTAAAAAATGTATAATAATTACAACCTTGTACCATAAATTTTGAAATTTAATTTTTTTTTTTTTCGACATTTATCTTTTTACCCCCCCCTTACCATTTATCCCTTTTATTTATATATATATATATATATATATATATATATATATATATATATATATATATATATATATATATATATATATATATATATATATATGGTAATAATAGTGCAGAGGGGCTTCACCCCAATTTTTATAAAAATCACAGGATATACTCTAAAAAAATAATAATGAATAAAAAAAACAAATGTGGCAGTAAAGTTATCCTCTCAAAGTTGTTAAAACTCCATAGACTTTTCATTTTTGATCCATCCAGGTTAGGTCTCATTTTAGGCCCTCTAGTCAGGTTATGTATGATATGTTTTGTTAGGTATACACAGAGAAAATATATGTGGCGTAACAATCTTATCATTACCTAAGCTAGGATGGCCCTAAAACGAGCACGAGGTGCACTAATTTTTTTTATTAGAAAACATATAGAAAAATTTTAAATTTTGAGAGGCTGTAACTTTTTTTTTTTCTAAAGACAAATCATTTTCATTTTTTTTTTCATGCTTCATTATTCATTTTTATATATATATATATATATATATATATATATATTGAAGTGGCTTGCTTTTACCACTCTCAAAAAATACTTTAATAAGTTGGTTAACTGAATTATGAGAATAAGTTTAGTTTAACAA
>JABUQX010123975.1:12500-15000 GCA_015478945.1 Trachelipus rathkii | reverse complement strand
CTGAAAACAGAAGATTGAAGAAAATTTCCACAGAAGCAGAGGTGGGCAGGAAAGAAGAAGGCACCGCAGCGAACTAGTCTGGAGTTTCTAATATTCAACACAAACCTCATGTGCCGACACAGCACCCCTGGTTTTGCTACGGAGGGCGTCTTAAAGGTGGGGCACGCGAGTTGGAAAGTTCCCTCGAGGCACTGGCCTCTACGGGTACACTAGAAAGAGATTAAAGCCCAACATCGCGCTGAAAGATAGAGGCGTCAAAGTGAACAGGAAAGAAAGGGACAAGTTGATAAGTCTTTTTGCCTTTGACTCGACCCTATCCAAAAGCCGGGTGAAACCTGAGCCCCCCCAGATATGAGAGTCAGTACTCATACAAGGGCGGATGAGGGCCCTTGTATAACTGAAGTAACTGTGAGAAGAGGAAAAAAAAGTTTCGCAGTCTAAACAGAACCCCAGTTTCCTTGAGGCCGCCTTAGCAACCGTTGTTGATGTGAGGTTTCCAAGACATTTTTTTTGTTTTGTTAAGGCCAAGGATGAAGAAGTCGCCCCATCAAGCAACAGCCGATATTGAGCGATTTGAAAGAAAATTAGACAATTAAGTAAGCAAAGAGAAGGGGAAAAACCAAGAGGAGGGGATTGGAGAGCAGTGAGGCGTGCCATACCCGGTCAAATGCTTTTGGATATGTCAAGCGCCCCACGCAAGGTCCCCCGTATGTTCCTAAGGGCGGGGAAAAGGAGAAAGAACCAATGAGGTAAGGAATCGAGTGTAGTAAGAGATAGAAGAGAGAAGGTAAGTATATCCCAGTAGACCTCGAGACGTCCGAGAGAAGCTCGCCCGTCGTACGTGGGCGCGACGGCGGACCTATGCAGATCGGAAAGAAAAGTGAATGAGTATTCCTAGAGTGATCTAAGAAGTTGAGACGTCGTGAGAAGAGTTTCAAAGATCGTTAGAAGCAAATACAAGCGGAAGAGCTATTAGGGGGGGGCTGAATTAGGGTAGGGAAGATCAGAGCGGCTTTCCTTTTTTCGGAATAGGTTGGACATGTGCGGGTCCAACACTGAGGAAAGTGTTAGTTTGAGACATAGAGAATATAGTTGAACGAGGGCGGGGTAGGACGGAAGCACACTCCCTCAAAACTCGGGGAGGAAATGCCATTCCGGGCCACCAGCCTTTCCTGACCGTTCACAGATTTTCAGGAGCCCATTGCACCAAAAACGATTCGAATGTAACACAGGCAAAGGCATAGGGACACCTGAGAGGGAAGGAGGAGGAAGAGGAATGCCAGAATCGTCCAGAGTTGAGTTAGAGAAAAAGGAGGCCGAAGAGATTGGCCTTTCAGTTGGAGAAATTAGCAACAGAACCATCAGGGCGAATAAGAGGAGAAAGGCAGATTACAGAAGTTGTTAGATTATGTTTTTTGGCAAGAGGGCAGAAAGTTTGTCAGTAGGAGAACCAAGAGGGTTAGCGCACTTTTACGTTTGATTGAAAAGCCCGCTTTGCTCGTCGAAGAGTTTCCCTGGAACGATTTCTAGCAGAATGAAAATTAGCAGAAGTGATAGGAAGAACGAGAATATTTTCACTTCCCGATAGCGCACTGTCTCTAGCTGAAGGCCAGAGAACAAGCACCGATCGAACCATGGATTATGAGAGAGAAAGATTTTAGTCGGAAGAAGGAATGGAACTGCCATTCCTATCAACGATTAAGAGCTCCACCTTATCGGCAAAGTCGAAGATACCGTTTCACCAGAGAAAAGCAGTCATTCCAATTTATTTTTTAGGTTTTTTTAGGCCGTTTTAGGGGAAAGCAACGCAACTGCAACGCCCGATCAAAGTGCCAGAAAAACGCGTAGGGCAGGATGGAGCTGTTGGAGAGGAAAGTTAATAAAATTAAGAGATATTAAAGGTAATGGTCAGATTTACCAATTAGGAGCAAAAGTGGTTTGTATATTAAAGAGAGAAGGACTAGTGGTGAAACATAGGTCAGTGTGTTAAGAATTGGTTGGGACCATCCGGAATGTGTGTGGGGTTCTTTAATTAGTTGCTCCAGATCGTTGAGAATGCTGAATTATTCGGCCTCCTCCCCACCTAAATCAGTATGAGAGGACCCCAACCATTCAGTGTTGTGTACATTGAAATCCCCTAAATAGAGGACCTCAGTATTTGGATGAGAAGATATAACAGTCTTGTGAGAAGTAGTAAGATATTCAAAAAAGGCGTGAAAATCTGTTCTGTTAGGAGAACAGTAGCAGAAGCACAAGATTATTGTAGTAGAAGGAAGAAAAGATTTCTGTTGTATATCTTCAGAAGTTAGGAAGGATTCGAGATTCTCGAGACGTGTTATAGGGGTGTTATGTGTACATAGGCACATACTCCACCCTTCGTCGGAAATATTTAAATAAGTTGTAGTGGATACATTAAACTAGTTAGAGGATGAATTCTTAGGCATCTGGGTCTCAGACAAGAGCAAAACGTTAGGGTTAGAGTTAGAGAGTGATATTCCAC
>JABUQX010123975.1:0-7500 GCA_015478945.1 Trachelipus rathkii | reverse complement strand
TTCTCTCATTTATCCCTTTACTTCACACACACAACTCTCTAATATGTTCATTCCTCATTTTATCACTTCTTCCCACACCTAAACATGCACCCTAAGATTTATTGAACACATTGTACCCTTAGATCTATGCCTCTTATTCCAGACCATAGCTAGCTACTTATACATAGCACAGCTAACAACAAACCTTATGTTAACCTTATCCACCCCAAAGACTTAATCCCTTTACATCCATCAGATGATTAATGAACAGCCACTTTCGTGACCATTTCACAACTTTCATTACTACACTCTGCATTTCATCCGTTCCTTTTTCATCCAACATATATTCCTAAATATTTAAGCCCAGACATTTGTTCTAGCTGCTCACCATTTAACAACATAACTTCACATCGAGGAATGTGCTCACTCACACCATTAATCTTACTCGTTTCTACGCTTTACTTAATAAACCCCTCCTCTTTACACCACCCTGCAAATCTCTTATACCAAATTCTCTTAAATTCTCTTCAGTTTAACACACCAAAATCATCCGCATAATAGTTTGGGGCACCCTCCATCTCTTTCCCATTCTCCATCGTTCTAACAAATTCTTCCTTGCCACCCCACCTTCTTAATTCTTTCATAAAGCCCCAAGCCTATGCAAATTGAATAACCAATGAGACATTAACAATCCTGGCTCACTCCGCTATTAATATTAAACCAAATACTTTTTGACACCATTTATTTTTACATACACACGCTTCACTATCGCATACATACTTTTGGATTTCCTTCAGAAGCTTACCACCAACATATTCATATATAACTAACACCTGCCATAGAACTTTCCTATTAATCCTTCATACGCCTCGTTGCAAAATCCATAAAATCTAAAAACAATTTATTCTTTTTCTCCCTCAATTTTCTCAATTCATTTGTTTCAATGTAAAGATTTGATCCACAAACCCTCTACCACTCCTAAACGCATCTTGTTTTTCACCCATCAGTTCTTCAGTTCACTCGACGCAGTCTTTTGACCAAAAACTACCATATAATACAACATTTCACAATTATTATGATTACAACACTTTACATTTGGAAAGAGGTGTATCTCAAATACTACCTCAGCCATAGGCCCCAGCTGAAATAATTACCCACAATGATTACCAGATTTATTACCTAATGTGATAGGTCTCCTTTACCTATGGAGAATGTTAAAAAAGAATATTAATAATGAACCTGTTGATTCTTTTCACCATTAAAAATTAACTTGTAAGCCAGGAAAACTCAAACTCTAATGATAAAGGACGGTATTATCAAAATTGAAAAGGTTTCTTTTCTTAATATTGTAGCCAAAATTTGCTGTTACTTCTCGTGCACTTAAAATATATAATAGTTCAGTAAAAGACAGTATTAAAATAAATAGCTTTGGTGATGAAGTTACACACGTGACCATATATATATATAATTATTTAAGAAAAAAAATACATATACTACATAAAATAAATCTTTGTATTTACTTTGCATGTAAAACTTTATAATATATATATATATTATATTAATAATTATTTAATGAAGAAAGAGTACATGTACTACTAAAAATAAATCTTTGCTATTTACTTTGCCGATGTAAAACTTCTTAAAATGTAAATTTCTAATAGATTTTGGTTGAAACAAAGTTTTTAAATGCCTTTAAAAAATAATAATAATTATTTACATATTAAAATGAGATTAAAGCGTTCTATTTATTGTATACCTCGTTCAGCATAAAATCCTTGTTAGGAAGACTAAGCAAATACAATTGAACCGATAAACCAAAAAAAACATGTAATAACTAAATGATTATTAGTTAAATGCAAAATATTCAAGAAATGTTTCAGAATTTTAACATTTATATAATTAATAACTAATTGTAGAGAAGATTCTCTATTGAAGATTAGAAGAATATTCATTCTAATAAATATTTATTTCTATAATATTAAAATAAGAGATAAAATATTTATAAATAATTATACTAAATAATCTTTTAAATAAGACCACTTTAACTTCATAAGAATAATAATTGTTACTTTAACAATTTATATACACACATTTACCTTTTGACGTCCAGTCGGCGAACAAGCTGGAAACAATACAGTGCGTCTCGTTCGATATATTATCCTCCTGGCTGTCAGTAGCTGAGGGTAAAGAAATTACCCAACGCTAGATGCAATTCTTTTTTGTTTTTTTTCCTTCTGATAAACCATTACGTCGTCGGATATGAGGGTAAGTTGGAGATATTCGAGGGGAGTTGAGAGGGGTAACTAGATATTGCTGGTCACAATAACATCCACTGTAGCTGCACTGTGGGCTCTCGTGGGGGGGGAAGTTTGTGGTAGAATGTTAACCAGTCGTGCTACGTTTTATGGTTCTTTCTCATGTGGTATATATTACCCGACGGATAACCCTGTTTGTATGTTAGTGCTTGTGCAGTGCTTTATAGTGTTGGCTCGATGCTCATGCAGGTGTCGGGTGCGAATACGTGCGAGCTATTTTGCATCTGCGGATTGGTTGCGGTGCGGTGCAGTAAAATAATTCGATGTGACCTCCGGTTGCGGTGCGATTTTGAAATTATATGATGGTGATGTGCGGTGCGGTGCCGTGCGAAACGGCAAGGTGCGCATCGAAACATAACAGGCTGTGGTGTGGTCGGCTGCGGTGACTAAACAAATAACTTTTTAGGTGCGGTGCGTGGTGCTCTTATTTTCTAGTGCAGTGTGGCGTGACAAAAATATAATTTTATGCACAATGAGTGTCGTTGTGAACTAGCTCTAGTGCTTTGCATACTCCAATGCGGTGCGGTACCCAAATTGCCGATGCTCTAATATTATCTATATTATCCTATATATATATATATATATATTATATATTTATATATATATATATATATTGATATTTATATATATATAATATATTATAATTTAATTATATATATATATATATATATATATTATATATATAATATATATATACTATACTATAATGTTCTAGATTCATATTTGGAAGGGGAATTCACTTTTGAATCTCAGACTGTGAAAAGGGATGACGTGGAATATGACCCGTAGAGAGTGATTGGTGTGGTTAGCGTAAAATATGCGGAATGCTTTTACAATATTGAATATTAACAAAAGGAATAGGCAGAGTTAGATCTTACTGCCAAGAAAATTTAGAAAATATGGTTGAGTATTGGAGTGACGATCGATGAGTTGTTCAGTATCTCGTGCACTTCATAGGTTGTTTGATCTTGCAACCCCTTCAACCCCTTTATATATTATTATATATCGATAATATATATATATTCTATTATTATATATATTATTATATATATATATTATATATATATATATATTATATATCAGTAGTATATACTATATATAGTATAATCATATTATTATAATATATTATATACTATATATTATATAATTATATGATATAATTTATATTACCAAAAATGCTAATGCTAAAAATAGTATGATATGAAATCGTACATTTTTATATGAAAGAAAAATTTTATACAATTTTTCATGTTCATTTCTTGGAAAAGTAGAGTCATAAATGGCGATGTGGATGAAAATATCGATGATTCTACGACATTTTGTTGTTTATTCTGCATAAAATTTTGAACTTAAAAATATTTGTTATTTTTTTCTTTATATTTGTATATTAAAATAAATAATGGTGTTTTTTTTTTCTTTAAAAAAGGTAACATTGTGTTTTTATAAAAGGTTTAAAAAAATTTTGTTTTCATGAAAGTTGTCTCAGTCATCCATTTGAAGATGTATGCATCAATTTAATCAAACAATAACCTAGTTTATCAAAATAAAGTTATAATTATAGGTTAAGTAAGCGCGTGAAAAATTTGACCAACGCCTACCAACTATGTGATTTTTAAAGAGGGCTACTTGAGCAGGGTTAAGTTTAAGTGAGAGTTTTTTTATCATTAATACGAAAATTATTACCTTTATAAGTTTATCTGCACGTGTTAGCACAGTTTAAATCATTAATGACCGAAAATATTAAGAATAAAAGCATCTTTAAATTTCACGTCATATTAATATACGCGTGCTAAGCTCTTTTAAACGTCACTAACTACTAAAACTAAGATTATTGCAGACTTCTTTCCAGAATAAGGGTAAGATAGAAGAGTCTAATCATTCAACAGACGACATAAATACGTATAGACCGCTCACATCACATCACTATGAAAAAACCCATGTGCATTTCAGAGAATTCCAGACAGATGTGTGAAAAACATGACTTACACTGACGCGATTTAAGAGCCACAATACGGTATATCTATGTTACTTTTACTTATCCAGATTCAAACATCTTTAACCCATTAATGCCGCGAAATTACAAAGTTCTTAAATTTGAAAAATATCCTTTTCTTCTTGATATTTCAGAATTTACTTCATAGTAAATTCCCACTAACTTTCCAAGAATTTTAAAAAATTCGATCTCTTTTTATTGATTTTTGACGGTGCTTTTGGACACAGTGGCCATTAAACGTTTGCAATAAAAATTGAAGAATTTAGGGATAGTACGCTTTGTTTGGAACGTTTTATTATTTTTATTATATGATATTATATATATATATTATATATATATATTATATATATATATTATGTAATATATATATATATATATATATATATATATATATATATATATATTTATATATATATATAATGACTAAATTTTATTTATTATGATAATTATTAATATTTAACAAAACAAGTGATAGAATGGTAAACTGCAAAATAGAAAACTGTGAACAGTTACACATTATATATTTACAAATGCCAAAGTCTCAATAGAGGACAGAGAATTAAAATTGGACCTAAAGGATCATTTTTCGGTGAAAATATCGGAATGCCATTGCAGATACTTGTTTTTAGTGCTTGGTTTTAACGCCTCAAGTTTTTGTATTTCCAGGGAGAAGATGAAAATGAGTGAGATTACTATTTGTCTAGTGAATATTTCAAGGAGCGAGGTGGTTTTCAGATATGTTAGCGCGTATATCAAATCCACGAATTGGGCGACTCAACCCCCCCGATGATTTAGGCAAATAGCGAACAATGAGGTCATACCATGTTTTGTAAGTTCGGTATTCTCAATTTGGGTAAACATTGCTCAATATCATTTGTGTCGACAGATTCCACCTCCTCCCAGTTTTTCAATTATAAAGTTTTTACGAATCTTCTTGGTTGAGGAATAAACTGCTATGTTTCCTCTCTCCTGCTGCTAACTTGCAGATCTATCAGAATTTCAAGATGCTCTCTTTTCTGTTTGAGTTTGAACCATGGTTAAAACTACTCGCCAAGAAATTGAAACCTCATACAACTGGAGAGATATCATTATCCAGCGGTGCCAAATTATCGTTAAAGACTCATAGCTTGGGCAAAATGTGGGGAGATCAAATTATCATAAGGTTCCTTCGTCGTCTAACAATACTATTCGACTGTTGTCGTTCCCATCGAACAAGAGTAATGTCCAGATCCGAGCGACATTCAAAGAGAATTATGACGACATAACGTACTAAATCCTCGACATGACAAAGTGTAAGATCCGTTTTAGTGTAAAGAGCTTTTGAGAAGCCAGATCTTTTAATACAGATTCTCTCTGCATGAGTATTGATCAATAAGTTCCTCCGTAAAAACATATCTTGAAAGGTTGACTGGTTTTCCCGTTTGAATTTTTGACATCTGAAGATGCTTCGTCTTTGCTGCAATGCAGTCATATTTCTTGGATGATTTTTTTTGAAGATTTTGCAGACCGTTTCCGAAAACAATTTTTTACCTTTACTTGAAGTTACGCATTGCTTTTTTGAAAGGCTAGTTGACGGTTCCGTTATTTTACTCTTCTACTTGAATATCAATCATCGAAAATTTTTTTTTCTTATTGCTCTTAGCGTCTGCTGCTTGGAGATAAAACTCCTTTCCAATGTTCTATACATCTTTTGGTGAATTCTCTGCTATCATCCTTGGCAATGTCATCTCTATTCAAAGTTTCTCTACACCAGTAACTGAGGTGGATTGAGACAATTCTTCGAACAGGATCTGCGCATCAATCTTCAGAACTAACAATTTCGGCTTCTCATCGTCTAATATAGATTTAAGGATTTCCTCTGAATGCTCGTAAAAATAATTACATTTTGAGGCCACATTTTGCTGAAATTAATATATTATATATTATAATAATATATTAATATAATATATAATGTTATATATAGTATACATATTATATATATATTATATATATATATAAAAGAATATTACTCTACTATATATATTATATATACTAATTTAAGTTATATATATATATATAATATATATAATATATAATATTATATATATATATATTATATCATATATTATATATATATATATATATATATATATATATACTATTATATATAAAAGAATGATATATATATATATGATATAAAATAGAATTATATATATATATATATATATCTAAGTATATATGTATATTAATATATATATATATATATATATTAGTATATACTATAGTATTACTATAATTATAGTATATATATATATATACTATATATAACTTTTTAGTGAATATATTTCCCTACAGTACAAGTAAAGAAGTCAGAATACAAAAATTTCATAATTTTCGTTATAATCGTTACTTCCACTGTGCTCTAAATAGATCACGCGGTAAAATAACACCCTATAAAAAGATTTATATCACTAGATGAAATATGTTCGTTTTCACACGTTTCAGCCTCAGCAGTTTGCCAGTCACTAATCAATTAATAAAAAGATAAATAAATACACAGTCAAACTTCAGATAACATCTCAAAAAACGTTACCATAGTTCTTTGTCAACAGGCTGGGTCTTCTATTAAACAGTCGAGAAGGCAGAGCTTACTCTCTAATTGGTAAAATTGAAGGTATAATGAAAACAATTTGAGTGAAAAATGACATATTGCTAGGAAGAACAGTTCCTTAGAATAGTACCTGGCAGACCAACTGAACGAAAACTAAAAACCATATAGCATTTTTTTTAATTTTGATGACCCTTTTTGTTTTTGGTGTCTAAATAGAACACAGTGGCTTAATGGCGATTATGAATACAGTACAACTTTAAACAAAATAAAGCTTACAAAATAATAACAGTTTAACAAACAAATATAACATCACACACAGGAAAAAGGCGGGGTCGAAAACTTGACAACAATGCATACAATTCCAAGAGCAAATTAACAAATCCCTTCCTAAATTTTATCTACGACAGCTAGTTATTTTCATATAAGAGCAAAATATAGCCTCCACACCTTATATCTATTTCATATACATTTCGTTTTTAAAATAGAATAAAATAAATACAATAAAATAATAAATTTAACCTGCAACTTTTTGCTTCGAATTTCTTAACCAAATACAATTGATTAATACATAATTGAATAAATAAAGACTATCTTCATTTTATTATTATTGAATAATAATAATA
>JABUQX010123974.1:12500-28671 GCA_015478945.1 Trachelipus rathkii | reverse complement strand
TGGCCATATTAATATATTAAGACAAACGTAGTCATATATCTTCTACTCAAAATTTAGTTATAAAAAGATAGATAAAGCACTCCATTTTCTTTCAAATTGAGACAGTAAATATAGGGAAATATTTACTTCAATTTTGAGTATTGAAAAGATCAAACAAAGAACAAATTTTTGAAATGTAGGTCGCATGCAAGTTTTTATACATTCGAATACCTCGTTAACAAACATCTTTTAGAGGTAGGCAAAAGAGTAGAATTATAAATACTCTTCTACGCAGAAGAAATTTGAGATTAATAGCATTAAATATATTACTAGTTTTTGCGACACAAAGTTTCCTGAAACCCTTCAGAAGGAGTAGTAGCATTATATAAGTCCCATCCAGCCAGTCCGACCAAAAACTGTAAGTCTTAAGAAGCATGTAGTACAGGCCGCGGAGACCGCTGGATCTTTCTTAGAAGAGTGCCGATGCCCAGACTTAAGCCCATCTCCCAATATATCATTGTATATATCGCATTGAAAGACAACTTTACTATTTACATTCGCTACGTTACTCCATATTCGTTTAGAGCATACCAAGAAGTAATAGGAGGGATACTCAAACAAAATAAATGATAATAAATATATAATAATTTATATCTAATATAATAATACTATATAAAATAATATATATATATATATATATTATATATACTATATATAATATATATAAATAATATATATATATATAATATATCGTAAGTTGAGCAATACCACTCACTTGAGATGTACTGATGAACAGGCACTTTAGATGCTATCTTATTTTGATTTCTAAATCTCTCTCAAGAATCTTTTTCTGTACTGAAACACATTTTTACGCCTTCTTTATTTCATACGTTAATACCCAACTCGGAAGAGTATAGGTAATAATTAATGATGTTAGACGGATAAGAATTATATTAACGTATTTGTTTATCTTAATTTTTCTGTATTACGCCTGATAGAACACAACACTTACATTGCATGTGCCCTCACCAAAGTTCTTCCTAGTCTCGATTACAGAAGTTTGACAATTAGAGTTTAATAGTCTGTTACGAATTGTTAAGGGACGGTACTGCTGGTACTAATAGGCAGCACGGACAGCTGCAAAAAGACATCCAAACAATCAACTGAATCACTCCTGATTCTCCCTGTCGAACACTTTACAAGAGCGCGGTAGGCTCAACTAACAAAGAGCTTTGGCAAGGCACGGTAAGTTTCAGTTGATTCAAAGGTCGATAACCAGACAAACGTTTGAACAAGTTCAAAACACAAAGGCTATTAGCGTCAGGCATGAATTTGTTGTCGGTAGAAGCTTATTGTGTTTGTTCTCATTTATTAATCTAGTCTGGTATAAACAATCAACGCAATTATAGCTAATAATTATTGACTTTAAGGATTGTTGTGAATGGTTTGTCTCCAGAAAATAACACCTTGTTGGCTTCGTTACATCTTTGCCTCTATTACATTAGAAGTACATGTATTCAGAATCCAAGATGGACGGCCATGTTTGCGAAACGCGAGTGGAGCAAATTTTATAGCAAATGCCAAGTAGACGCTGTATAATGAGGAGAGTTTAGAACAACGCATCCCCTTTTAGCTAGACTATACTGTACTAACGAAAACATTTGACCAAATTGTACTATTACGTTTCTTATTAATTTCTTCATAGAAATTAGGTTTCTTTTCTCTAATATGTTCCTATAAATTTGACCGATTTAAGTGCACACTCTCCCTAAAAACCCTATCGCTGGAAGATACCGGCAAAATACCTTAGTACTATAGAGAGGAGAAAGGAGAGATTCGTAACATGTTATTGAGCTTTCAGGATGATTATCTGAAAACTTCGAGAAATTGTCCTGATATCTTTTTCCAAACACTCTTTTTACCGGAACGAAGTCACGGACAGGTACTCTGCGGTAAGAGTCAGAGCTACAAATGAGGATAAGATACCCGACTTTCTCATCAATTTAAATGAACACTGCTTGTATTTTTTGCTTGTTTTATTTTGTTTATATATATTAGTTTAGACCAATATTCTGATCTAGAGTTCCGCTAGTCATTAGCAACACACCAAAAACTTTGACAACATGTTTCTAAGAACCTTTTTGAACAATGATCCGCATTGGGACGGGCACAGTTTGCTAAAGTTTTGGCAGTTCATCACTGGATATATTGCTGTTAAGATATCGAAGAAAGTCCCCAGCGATACAACAAGTAGACTTCAGCTTGAATGGCACGAATTTAAATAAACAGTCAAAATTTTGGAGATATAAGATATACGTATATTGTATTAGTAGTATAGTTCTTCGTTATTGCCTTATTGATACTTTAGCATAATTTAGCGATGTATTTCCAATTGGAAGGATGCAAGAATTTCTTCTTGAAGAGCAATACAACAGTGCGAATTGTATATCAGTCTACGAGGAACCACGCTAGAGACGCATTTTTCCCAAGGTTGTGTGAGTATATATTTTCTCCGGAAAATGTTAAAGAGCTTATCAATTGCCCCACACAGCGAACAAATCAACGCCTAAACAAACATAGATCTTAAGACAAATTTCTTTTTAGTCTTGAAATTGTGCTTTACAGATTTTTATCTATAATTACTAGGCAGTCTAGGTTGTTATTTAGCTTCTTTTGATATGAACCTACACAGTATGCATCGCATTGTTCATTATTAACTTGGATCTTAAGTAAAATGAAATCGATGGATAGGTTAAATACAATCAGCTTATTAAAGTAAAAATGATCGATTTATAATTAAGTACAGTAGCTTGGATTAAACTTCAAATAGAAGACAACTTAATTAATGGATTACAACTATGTAGATCTAGGGACAAATAGTCTTGTCACCTGTATTATAAATAAAGCTATAATGTTGATTAAGTATCACCAACAGTTTACTCGATAAACCTAAAGCTGAATGAACCATAGCCGAGATGAAAAGACGTCAAAGTGAACATACAGTTAAGATCCTAGTGTCCTTACCTCGCTTCCAAGGTATGACAAACATGACGTAGAGACAGGAGGCACATAAAAATACCAGTGAAAATTCGCTCTCTTTAGTCTGTCACAATTTGTTTTAGAGAAAGACCTCTGGATGCAAATGATCACATCATTAGAGAATTCTACGCTATTAATAGATTTAAACATTCATGATAGTCGTAAAACAATGAAATACTTAGTTCTACTTATTAGAATTCCTATTATTTGTTTAAGACAAAGATTTTTCGTAACTCTTACTTACTAGAAGTTCCTATTATTTCTCAAGAAAAAATCTTTTTTTTTAGATTTCCGAAGAATACTTATTTAAAACCTATAAAAGTTTGATAAGAGGATGAAACTGACCATTACATAATTAATTCGTCCGAAACAACCAACTGTGAAAAAAAAAAAATTTTTCTCTTCCGATTGTTTATACATTTTATTTTCATTATTCCAAATTATCAATTATTATAATTAATGTACACCTTCCATTACGAGAGGGCCATTACTTTAAAATATTTTAAAACAATACAAAAAGCAAATCCAAAAAAGAAAAGTTTCTTTTAAAAAGGAAAAAAAATGCAAAACAATAACTCCATCGTTCCCATAAGGGAAGTGAAAGAATCCATATACGAATATAACATTCCATGCATAATCCTTTAGTTAGAATTAGAGACTAACACTAAAAAATTAATATTTGCTTAAAATGCTAGTGCATACAAGCTAACAGTTTAAAACCTAACATTTGTTTAATGTAGAACATAACTAGAAGTAGTTTTGATATTAACAATGTTAATATTATTCGATACTAACAATGTTAATATTAGCTTTTGTTTAAATGCATTACTTATCATTCGTTTAAATAATTTTACCCATAATTCGCTTCATAATTACATCATAAAACTATTTTTATGATTTCAGAATATTTATTCAAAACAGTTTGCACATTTCTTTTTCCACATTATACAATTTCTTATGACGAGTGATTAAATATTCCATATATTCGTAAATTTCCATGCTTTTTCTCCTGTTTCATCTTCACAGGCATTTTACATAAATTCTGGCGAACAATTCAAAATTATCTAACTGGTATTTTAAAGAAATTTGAACAAATATTTTGTGCAATTGAACAATCATAGTAACTGAATTTCCCATGTTGATTGAGAAGCCTAAAGTCGAGTTTCTCTGTGTACCAAAATTGATAAAATGTGGGTTAAAGTTTTTCCAAAAAAAACTAAGATTTTTGCCAAACCTGCATTTACTAACAACTAACAGTTAGTAAATGAGCCGAAAGTATATAGCAGTAAAGTACACAGAATGAACCTAGGAAAAAACATTGTGGTGTAAAAAATAAAAATAACTTTAAGAAAGGTTTATAAACTACAGTTCCAACATATAACATGCGACCACCTACTAAATCAATCAAGCTTCTGAAACTTGCATAAAAACTAGAAAATATTATAGCAATAAATCGCAGACATCATTATAGATAATTGATAACCATCTCGCGTACTTACTACAAACCACCAGTCTACGGACTTAGATAAGAAAGTTTAAATATCGACCCGTTCGAAAAAACCTTAGAATTTTTAGTATGAAATATCCATAACGTTGGAACATTATGATGATGCAGTGCCTACAAAGACTATGCCTCTTTTCTTTCTTAAGACCAAACATTTACACCAATTACAAGCACATCGAACGCCAAGTTCTATTTTCTTTAACATCCAAACCCTTGTTTGTACCAAACTTAATTAGAAACTCCTATCTTAAGGCACGTTAACCAAATCCTATTAACCCTTTATCCTACTAACAACTCTGTATCAGCTCTTACCAGATCACATGTAAAGAAACTTGTATTTTTTCTGTATGTGTTTATCCCTCTTCACTTGTTTTTTCTGAACACCTTCTGGAAATATTGAAAATGCAATAGCTTCTGCATTAATATCGAATTGAAACAAGTTTATTTCCGGGAAGGGAACCTATATGAAATTTCTTAATACGTTAGACATCGATCACAATACCAGTTGCAACTCTATGCGGGTTCTAACATTAGAGCGGACACATGTCGGATACCAGACATTATCCTTTTAACTTGCTTCACAGGTCTCCCACACAAAGCAGGACTTTCCAACGAAACAAGTCCCATACTTTCATCCTGTTTGGAATGTTTCTTGCTACATATGCACCATCTTTCTTCAATCCCTTTCCTTTAAAGCTAAAAGTTCATATGTAGGAACAATAGCAAACGTCCCGCCCAGCGAAATGCAATTTTCAATAACAACCAAGTCCTTGGGTAGAAGGAAGCCGAGAGGATTTCATTCTACCTGTGGAGCCCAAACTGAACTGTTGAGGTGAGTGTCTGCTAACGATGAGTTAGTGAAAAGAGAAAGAGTTAGATAGTTAAAGTTTTTAAATACTGCCCAGCTCTTTTAAATAATATTCACTAAATATCATACGATATAATATATATATATAACATATACTATTATATAATTATATGATTAATAATTATAATATAGTATATAGATATAATATATATAATACATATACTATATATTGATATATAATATTACTACTTTGAAAGTATCAACCAATGTTATAAATATAGTATATATACATTAATATACTTAATACGTAATATAATATATAGCTATATATATATATAAATATATATATTATTAATTAATATATATATAATATAATATATATGATATATATAATAAAATTAATATATATAATATAATTATGATATTATTATATCTATGATATATATATATATATATATCATATACTATTATATATATATATATATAATATATCATATATTATTAATATTATATTATTATATATATGTAAGTCTTATCTAATACCTAATTTCTGTGTCCCCAGATATGTCATGAAATGTTCTTCCACAATCTAAAAGACGGCGACTCCACTATACATTGTCGCGATCGACAAGCGTCATAACCAGATCTGACGAGGTTTATATAAACTTACTCACTTTTATTACTATAACGAACTTGTGTACCATCTAAATGTGTTCTAAATAATTAAAATAATAATAATAATTATAAAAATCAATAAAATAATAATAATAATATAAATTAGATAATAAAAAGTATACATATATAAAAATAATCATCAATAATATTTAAACACTATAATTTTTTCAGCTAAAGATATAAATTCGGTATGTAACATTTCTTACTCTGTTTCGTTTTAGGTTTTATTCTTGCGGTTCCTCTAAATTGTTAATCGATAGAATGAATATGACTATTTATGCTTAGACGCTATTTTGTATATGCATTATTCAAAATTCTGTGTATCAACCCAAAAGTTCTGGATAGTATTTACTTAATTAGAATAAAAGAGATCGGCTCATGATTACATACCTTTATTCCCTAATTTAAACCTGGTCTTGATTAGAGTTCTGCAAAACCGATTAAACACTATGGTGGGAAATGTCCCCACTTGACATAGAAGGGATTGGACCAATCCCTTATATACCTTGATTGTCCCAGTTATTTATTATGCTAACTGAGTCGTTGTGTGAGGCACAACGGGCGAGTTCTTTAAACACGAAAATATGCTAGAGAGAGAGAACGAAACCAGCAAACATTACCAATAGTGTTTACTGAATGAACTCGTACCAATTCAGGTGCGCTGCAACCAGCGAGCTTTGAGCATACAACTACAAGACAACTCGTGTCTATGCATCTAACTAAGTCCTTATCACGATATAAAATCGCAAAAGCATAAGAAAAATAGAATAATCAGACACATACTAATATAATGGTGATATTGGTACTAAAAACCAACTATCATCGATCCATATCTCGAAAACCGACAATAGCCATCAGGGAAAAAGGAACACATGTGTGGGAATCTGCAACAAAAAATTCGATGCGAAAACTGTTAAAAAAAAAAAAAAAAAAAAAAAAAAAAAAATCTCAAAAATACAAACATAGCTACAGCGAAAAGGACATACATTTTTGGAATCTCTGTAAAAGTTTAGTTGGAAAATCGTAGAAAAAAACAAACACATAATAAATAAATACAAAAAATATTGGCTATTTTTTTTATAGGAATCACTAATATATATACCTATATATTCATAAAAGGATTTACACGGCAATGTAGGGCTCGAGCCGACGGGAACACAGGCGGGGACGTTTTCCATTACCCCGTAAGGAGGGGCGGAGGAACCCCGCGACACCCAAAAATACCAAAAGCGGGGGGACCGGAACCCTCCCCGGGGCGGGAATTAGTCCACCCGTAAGTCCCCGGAAGGCCGATGGACTGACTCCTGCCATCGGTTGCGGCTTATACATGTGGTATTCTAGTTAAAAAAAAGTAAACAATTTAATAGAAGGAAGGGAGGGAGATTCCACGTATGGTCATGAAGCAAAACTATCTATGAGAATATTACCTATATTTAACAAATGATTTAATTAACGACTTTACATTTCCTTATCTAAATTTTACCAGGTTCCAAAAATGAGTCCTTACGCTATAGCTATTGTCAGTTCTTTGAGATATTTCTTTTTTATTGTTTTTTTATTTTTTTTTTTTCTACATTTTTCCGCAACTAAAATTGGCACCAGCATTCGCAACTGTACTTTCCATGTGCCATGTAGTTATATGAGGCTGTCTAATTTCGCGCCAAATTTCACACTATATGCTTAAAAAACTTTAGTTCACACTAAGTAAATTATAACCAGGAAATAAATTGCCATAGCCTAATTTTGTTCGCTTAGTGGCACAAGCGGATAGGATAGGTTAGTCAATACACCTTCAATCATATTTTTAATTTTTTTCCGTTCCTATCGGCATTGTTTCCAAAATGATTAGAATCGTTTTCGTAGGAAAACGGACCATTACCATATATATATTATATAATAAATATATATAATATATAATATAATATTATCCTTTATATAATATATATAGATATATATAATAATATATTATAATTATAATAAATTATATATATTAATACTATATATTATATAATATATATATATATATAGATATATATATTATATATATATATATTATGATATATATAGCATATATATAATATATATATATATATATTATATATATATATAATATATATATATATATTATAATATATTTAATATAGAATATATTTATATAATAGATATATATATATATATATTATAAAGATAAATAATATATATATATTATATAATATATATATATATATAGAGTATATATATATATATATATATATTATAATATTATTAATATATATATAATTATAATAGCTATATAACTATAATATATTATATATATATATATAATAATATATAAATATAATAATATATATATCATATAAGTTATATATATATATATATATATATATATATATATGTTATATATATAATATATGAATATATAAATATTATATATAAATATAAACTATAATAAAAATATATATAGTAACTATAATAAGTATTATTATAGATATATATATATATATATATGTATACTATATATATATACTATATATATATCTTATATATATTATTTTCAAGTAGACTTTCATTTATTTTACATATTATAGAATAATAATAATATAATAAAATAATAATAATAATATAATAATAAAATACATAATAATAATCAATAATTATAAAATAAAAGGATAGAAAAAAAAATTATGTATCTATCTATCTATTTTTTTGTTAAAAATTACTATAAGACTTTAAGACATCCTACAATCAAGACAATATAATAATAAATATGTCTTATGAGTATAAATCTTTAAGGTCAAAATTATATATATCTTTTTACGAAACTATTTTAATATTTATAATATGTGGGTTGTTAGATTAAACTGTTATAAATATATGTTGTGAAATCTGATTATATCATGCGATCTCTCTCTCTCTCTGCTCTCTCTCTCTCATTCCTTCCTCTCTCTCTCTCTCTCTCTCTCTCTCTCTTTCTCTCTCTCTAGGGATCATATCTTGAGAGCATTCTTAGAGCATAAATAAGTGGTAGCGGGACCCCAACCCAGTTCTTACGCCTCGCTCTCTTCTCTTCTCTCTCTTCTCTCTCTCTCAGATCCTCTTACGATCTTCCTCGTTGCAATTCTCTCTCTCTCCTTCTCCTTCGCTCTCTCTCTGAGGACATGCATGAGCAGCTTCTTAGGCATAAATAAGGAGAGGACCCCCCACCCAGCTACCTATTCTCTCTCTCTCCGTCTCTCTCCTCTCTCTCTCTCTCGCTGACTCTTATCTCACTCTGGCTTCTATCCAATAATCATTCTGGTTCCTCTTCGTCTCTCTCTCTCTCTCTATTTACCTTTCCTTAAATCTTTCTTGTAGATGAATGAGAATGGCGCCTTGAAGGGCTCTATTATACAGTTTGCACAAGCGGGAGGTGTGTCGTCCTTGTATAACAAAGTAAGAAAAGACAATAATATTATCAATATTAGATATATATATATTATAGTATATAATTATTTATAAATATATATTTATATATAATATTATATATATAATATATAATATAGTTATAATAATAATATATACACACACAGTGACCACCCACTCACGGCAGAGCCCTTTTCAAGGGGTCAGAGCAGAATACTAAAATAACCATATACAAGAGAAACCCACCCCAATTACAATTAAGATTAATCTCTAGAGTTGGGCGCAGAGGAGGCCTTAAAAAGTAGATATCAAATCACCACAGAAATTAGATGAACCAGGGAGTTCTGACAAACAGAATGGCTAGAAAGAAGGACGGTACCACTCGAACAAGCTGTTAACAAATACTCACACAAATCCGCCTGTACCCATATGTGCTTCGAGAAAGACACGAGATGGATCTTGAGTCAGGGGGTGCATGCAAAGGTAAACTTTTCCCATTAGCACATGCCGTTCTGATAATACCTATAGTAAAGCCGGACAGGTACTCAACCTCAAGCATCCTGGGGGCCAGATCAAAATAGATCGGAGTCAAGCGGAGATTTGAAAGGTAGAGTGCCAGTTCCTATTAGTGCTGTATAGCCTTGCTCAACTTTAACCAAAACAAGAAAGATAGAACCGACCTCCGCACAAAGCTGTAGAACATTACTCACTCGAGGCAGCGGATAAGACATTGATATATTGGAATTTATATATTCGGAAAGAAAAAAAAATTCCGACAAGACAAGTTGAACAGAACTCTTTTTTGCTTTGTAAGTCAAGCTATCCAAATTAAAGGACTATGTGTTTATCAAAAAAAAAGAACCATTATTTTTAAAACATTTATTAGATTAGAAATGAGAAATTTGTATATATATTTAATAGTTTCATCCTTAACCACTCAAGCATGAGTTAAATTTTATTCAACAAGATAAACCAAGCGGAGAGCACGTCGAGCAGTGCAGTACTCAGTAGGAAAGTAACGAGGTCCTGTTTAGTATTCTGAGAGTATTGGGATGTGAAAGAAGTTAAGATCTATAGAGGTAATTTCCAAGATTTGAGTTCAAAACCCACGTGAGGAATATCATCCAGGTCGGTGCAAGAATAGAAATCAAGCATGCTGGATTCGAATAAAGAATTCTAGTCAAAGTAAGAGTGAGACATTTTGAGCAGATCGGTTGGGTGGAAAAGTTAATGGCGATCCATCTAGGTCGGTAGAGGCTTATTGTTGAAATGATATTGGAGCAGCGGTCGCACAAGTCTGTTAATGAGCAGTAGTAGCACTTGGGACGTAGTACATGATATCCATTCGTTTTATTTTATGAACACAAAAATATAAAAGAACGTTAGGAATAAGAATCGCTCCATCAACTCAATGTATCCGATATGGAAGCTATCTGAGAGGAAGACTAGATTATTGGTAGCAAAAAGAACGATGAAAACCCGAGAAGGAACCTTAGGAGCTTGATAATAGTATACCGCAACGCCATACCCATCTGCTAGAAAGCTGCTCGATTTATTATGTTGCTAACTATCATTTAGACCACACAATAGCTCTCCCAATATTAATCAAGGCGCTAATAGAAGACCATATATATCAGGATGGATAGGAAAGTTAGGTTACCACCTGTTGACAACGTGAGATTCCAGGAATGAGATTAATTCAAGAATAAAATAAGTGAGATAGTTTCGCAAAATTTATGAAAATAAGACAAATAGAACTACTAGGTCGATAGTTGGATAGGTCTAGACTGACGACCCTTAATTTACTTGATCTGTTGGGACATAGCGCAATTTTTCCTCAAGCATTTAGGAAATATATAATATTACATATTTTATATTAAGTATATATTATATATTTAATATATAATAGGTAATTATTATTGTATATTAATTATTATATAATATATAAATTATATTATGTTTATAGTTTTAATTAATAATTATGATTAATTCATTAATATATATATTAATTAGTTTAATAATTAAAGCACTTTAATAATATTATATATTATATATCATACATTTTATATAGATATTGGAAAGTGTAATAATAGTTTTCTTCTGTTCAATCAATTTTTATTGCTATCATACATATTAATTTACATATACAAAGTCATAAATATTATAGTCATAAAAATCTGAATTCTGATTTATTACATATAATTATTATTATTAAGATATATATATATCTATCATATTTATATATATAATATATATAATATATTATTAATAAATGGTTATATTTTTCTTAATTTTATTATATATTATTAATTAAATAAATATATATATTCTGATCAGAAATAGCATCACTCTTACTAAAGATATGTATAATATATTATCATAAGTAATTTATATTACTTAATTATTTACTATTTGGACATTCTAAGGTTTGACTCTTCTTTTTGAGCCAGCCCTTAAGAGGATGTCATTTAAATTCATATTTAGTTTTGGCCTTCATCCATTGTTTTCGTTTCATGTGTAAGTGATCGTTCAAAATTCTGGAACATTGTGAATTTTCTTCTATCTCTAAATTTATTTAGTCTGACTCATAATTTACTGACTGCAAAAAGAGCATCTCCAACGGTGCCCTGGTTATATTCCTTTCATCTATCGAACTTCTATAGCGAAATTTTGTCGCGCATAATTGCAGAGTACTCGACTCGATTGTAAAGTAATTATAACTCAACAGCATAAAGATAGGTGTACTTCTGCGCTAAGTGGAGTTTAACAGATATAATAAAATAGTGTACTTCATGCATACATAAGTCCAAACATATTATAATAGCAATAGTATTAGGATAGTAAACGACTTAAATTAATATTATTAATAAAAAATACCCCAATTAACGAAATATAATGTATGCATTAAACCACAAGATATGATATCGTTAGATTAAAATAAAATTTAGACATAATACAATTATTTCTGTTAACAATATCATTATATAGGCAATCAAATCGAACCGTTGCATCCAATAGGAGGTCCTAGTTAAGGCGTTTAACTGTATCTGGATTTGCCATGCCGCACGGTAGTTTCATTGCTTGTGTCCGACAGAAACAGTGTGGTTAGACATAGTAAGCGAGTTGCTTGATATTAGGTCCTTTATTTTTGAAAAACTTTTAAATTAAAAGGAGCGTTCACAACCATTCTTAGATCGCAAAGGAACTCAAAGCTTATAGTAAAGTTCAATCCGAAAGATTCATGACCCATAACCAAACTTCAACTGATGAAAGAAATCCCAATACAGATTTAAAAGAAGTCTAACCATCAATGGCAGAGCAGACGAAGTTAGATGCTTAGAACAATTATAGAGTCACAATTTTATTGGAAAAATATTCAATTTCATACAATAAATGTTTATAGGCTGAAATGGTCACAGAACCATTTAGAATACGAAAAGGAATCAGAGTTCGTACGAGCGAAAATTCAAAAAAATGAATTTTGTCCATATCCAAAACTGGAATGATGAAGAAACAATGCCGAAAAGGAAGGTGCTATGTTCTAGCCGATGAATCCCGAACTAGGAGAGTTGTGAACAAGGTGAAGATCTAATCTAAAATTAGAAATGAAAAATTGAAATCAGTACGATATGTTCGTTTGCTTGATCCATTTTCTCCGGACTGTTGACTGATTCGGGAATTTTGAAGTTTATTTAGTTTTCTTTTCCTCATTTTGTTGATTCAGGCCGTTGATTGATTCTGGGTAGTTTCATCAGTTCTACCATCATTTAATAGTGCGTTCTGAGTAGGCTCTGACTACGTTTGGCTGGCTCCTTTTAAGAGCAACCCTTTATAAGAGTTAATGGTATTTAGAAACTCCATATATGAAATCATCCTCTCTTTTCTCAACTCAAGTGATCATAAGTAGGTTGCAATTCAAACTAAGGAGAATAGAGGACCAGTAATGACATTCCTCTGGAGTACTCTCTCATTGTAGGCGGATTGGTGACAGCAAGGCTTGTTCAGCTGCGTTTTCCACAATTGCCTTGACTCTTCGTCAGCGAATTTACCGATGGTGAATGTCGGGGGGAATCAAGTCGCAGCTTTCCTGAAAATTTATCTCTCTTCCGAATTATGGAGACTTCCTGAAGAAGTATGAAAAATAATTTATGTTGCGATGCTTATTTTTAAATTTTTATGTGGATAGAACTGGCATCGACTGGGAAGAGCGATTCTCAACATCCTGGGGTTCTATTATCATTTCGCCCTCGTGACTATTCTACAAATTTTGTTGCGCAGACTGACTTGAGCATAATACAACGATGAAATTATTATTTATTACCAATCTATAAGGGGTCTAGCAGTGAAGATATATCAATTATATAGTATATTTTATATATATATTATATATATATATATTTATATTATAAGATAATATATATATATATATATATATATTTATATAGTATATGGTTATTAATGATATTATATATACCTAATTATTTATTTATATAATATTATATGTAATATTATATTATATATAATTTTATATATTATATCATATTATATATATTAAGACTCTCATTATTATTATTATATATAATATATATCTCCATAAATAGGTATATATTATATTATTTATATTTATGTATGATATATATATATTTATTATAAATATATTATAAGATATATAATAATAAATCTATATTTAAATAATATGAATTTATATATATAATATGATATATATATATAATATATATATTAATATAATATATAGTGGATAATAATATATATAGTATATATATGTATATATATTATATATATATATATATAATATATATTGATTAATATGATATATATTATATAATTATAAGGTTTTATAATGTATATATAAAGGTGCAAAAGGATGTGCCCTTCGTGAGTTAGATGTTAGATTAATTTGAACTTATGCAAGCGAGAGGTTGGTTAACACTCAGGAGACCAAGATTCCAATTTTATTGTCTGACGTTTTCCGCAGAGCATTCAAAAATAGAGGTATTCGACGAGTAAAAACAACGCTAATAATTATTAATTAATTAAGAATTAGGAATAATATTTAATAAAACAATTACGCTGTAATAAAAAACGCTTCGATTAAAGGTATTAAATTATACATTCAATAATTTGGTTTCATGTACTGATTTTTGTTAAAGTCATTGAAGCAAAGTTTCAGTGATACATTTAAATTAAATTCTATCTTAGATAAATTTTCTCAGATAGGGTTAAGATTTTATCAGCAAGAAACCACAATATTATTTATTATTTAAAATTACAAAACCAGGGAATTTATTTAAGCGCTCCTCATGCTTTGTCCCTCGAGGGCAGTAAATGCAGATAATCAATGGGGAAAGGAGCTCTGCTGCTCGAGAGTTTGTCTCCAACCCAAGATATGCTGCATCATATAAGTGAGTAAAAAATTTGACTGTGAGAATAAATGTTCGGCAATAATATAGATTTATCATATTTATAAAATAATTAAAATATATTATTATATATATATATAGTATGATATATAATATATATATGTATATATATATATATATATATATTATATATATATATTGTATACGGCATATCTACATATATACAGGAGCAATGCGTGTTATATATGATATATATTTTGTACACCATATATTTGTACGTTACAAACACATATGAGATATATATTACATACATAGCTAGGGATGCATAGATAAATATATATGAAAACACTGCGAAAGAATACTAGTCGTCTTTTTCCTTATTTCTGACTAGAAGCAGTAGATCTCTTCATTTACCAGAGCAAGTAAGAAAGCAACACTGGCGATATATATATAATATACTATATCATATATTATATATATATATATATATATATATAATATATTATATATTATATATATCATATATATATTATTATATCTTCATATATAATATATTATGCGTAACTAAACACAAATCAAATCACTTCCGACTTCGACTCGGTCAACGTTCACAACTGCGTTTTTGCTTTTACAGGCGCTAAGTCAGAAGAGACTAAATTTCCTTTCGGAAAGGGAGAACAGATAATGCACCGTTGATTCGCCGAGGAGATGTGGCAGGGGCGGGACCCGTACATTACGGACCATGAACGATTCCAGAGAGTTACTGCGAAAACAAAAAGCATGTAAATTTGCATTTGTTGGATAATCAAACTGACAGAAAACCGTAGATGGTATTGGACGTGGACGAAATTCCGTTTCTAGGCGAAACGGTTCTTTGTTCGTTTTGTAATAAGAGTAAGATATTATCATTTTAACGTTGTTGCAGCAACACGCCTATATACAAAACCTTCTGTAGCATCTTTCATTCCGATAAAGGACCCGGGGCTCTCTTTAGTGAATGAAGATTTTCTTCAAGTTTATGTTTTTAAATTGAATAAGAATTTCACGGATGCAGCATTTTCGGAAGCCGAACGAGTGATGGCCGAGTATTCTGGAAGAGAGGCATAGGAAAAGCGGTCAGACGGGTAGAAAGGACTAGCCTTGGGCTGGAGTTGGTAGAACGGGTACGAAGGGATATATGAGATCTAATCTGATGAACTCGCCACTAATCGGTCGAGGTGGGACTGCCAATCTTCATGGTGCTAGTTACGTATTCGAACCATCTAAGAAGTGCTGAAAGTGGCGATTGCCTGACAGTGGGAATGGACTTTACAGCTGGATTGCGGATACTACTTGGTATTGTACTTCTATCAAAGGTATGTGCGTTGGTCAGATGTCCAACGT
>JABUQX010123973.1:0-18085 GCA_015478945.1 Trachelipus rathkii | reverse complement strand
GACGATGACGATGACGATTAATCGTCCCATCACTAATATATATATATATATATATATATATATATATATATATATATATATATATATATATATATATATATATATATATATATATATATATATATTTAATATATATATATATATATAGTAATGAGAAGAGGGGAGATATCATATTATTATTATTATATTTATTCAGTTTCTATTGAATGTCTTATTTCCATTTCCTAAAAATGATAATAATTATTCCTTTTTCAAAATTTTCAACTCCATTGTATATTTGAATTTTTGAATATTTACTTTAATTTTAATGCAGATCTATATATTATTAAATCATGTATATATTTTTTTTATTTGTTAAATGTCCTGAGAAGGGATATAGCAAATTAAAAAAAAATTATGAGAAGATAAGAACACTAAAATGAAAAGCAACGTTCATTAAAAGTGGCTGTTAAAAAAACTGTCCGTTAAAAAAACTAATCCGTTAAAAAAAAACTATATGTAGACTAAAAAATTATGCATTACTTTTTCGTTAAACTTTTTTTTTTAGACGACAAAAAATTATTGCAAAATAAAGTATATATTATTTTCTACTTTAAAAATTGATAATTAACTTGTGGGTACTTGATATATATATATTTTGTTTTATTTTGTACCCTCTCTTTCAGGAAGTTTAGTCTTTGTAGGAGAATAGATTGAACTTCTTGTTGCTTTTAATTAGTGTTTCATATAGTTCAGTTATATCCCTCCCTCTTTCATCTGTTTGTCTAAATTGTGTTTACTTCCTTGCATATCCACCCGTTTCTTGATGGAACGTAACATCTACGATCTTTCTCTTATTTTTAATTAAAAGAGAAAAAAATTTTTTTTTTTACCTACACAACCTACACATCCTCCCAAGCACTATGAAACCTTTCAATTCAAACTTTCTAGAGCTTTATATTTTTGATGTCACCCTCTTGTAATCTCTTTTGGAAGAATCATATTGTCTCTACTTGAACAAAACTTCCGTGTAGTTAAGAGTGCTGTGAGTCCTCCAAAACATTTTACCCCTTGTTATAATTTTTTTGTGTATAATAAATCATTGACATAGGCATAAACGAGAGAATTAGGGTTCGAAAGACCCTTTTTTTAATAACAAATCCTATGGGGTTTTTTACAACTTTGAGAGGCTGTAACTTTTTTTCCTAAAGAGAGCGACAATTTTCGTTTTCACTATTCTTTATTATTATTTTTTTAGAGTATATCCTGTGATTTTCATAAAAATCGGGGGTGACAACCCTCTGGGTAACAATTACCGAATTATTAACGTAAACGAAGGAAAAATATTTTTTTATAATCCTTTCGTAATGCAAAAAGTTGACGTAGGCATTTAGGGTTAGAGAAAAGTAAGTAAATAAATTACTTTGTTTCGTTCCAAAATGTTTGGACCATTTTTCAGTTCCATTTACTCACTGGGTTGAAACAGTTATAATATAAATCAGTGCGTGAATAACATAACTTTACTTTTTGGAAGTCTATATAGTTAAGACGTTAAAGTAAATGCTTCGTGAAATTAACTTTTGTAATTTATGAAATTATTATTTTAAGGCTTACTAAAAATTGGAAGGCTTCTCAAACCTAATCGATGGAGAGAAAATCAATTTTATTGAATGTATCTTGCAAGTAAATAATTTCCAGTTAATTTAAAATTCTAGATAACCTGGTAAGTCTGTGTTTTCTGGTGATTAGCGTTAATCTACCAAGAATTACACTTCTTTAGGGGGGGGGGGGAAGAGCTATTTAGAACTAGGGACAATTGTATACTCATTGTAGAAAGATATTTGAAGGATAAGCCTTCAATATTTTATTATTTGGATAAATAATTCATTTATTAAGCATTTACATTTATTACCACTTGTAAATACTGATAAATTTACTATTTTATTTACAACATTCGAAGATGGAAAGGAAAATAAGAGTAAACCTCAAATAGCAAGTAAGCATATATTCTTTTATAAATTCAAATAAAAAAATTAAAATGAACGCTTATAAATTCAATAAAATTGTTAACAAGCATACAAACAAAAGCATAAACATTTAAAATTATTACATTTTTTTTCCTTATACCATAACTATTAGCTTGATACGTATAAGGATGTTGGGAATTAGTCCCTCCATAAATAAACACCGATCACACACATATGGAGATGTTGGGAATAAATCCCTCCTTAAATATACGCCGATCACACATAGGGAGAAGTTCCAGCTATAAAGCTTGTAACTCTCCAATCTTTTTCGATTTTTCTCAATATATTGAATTGTTCCATACTAAATATGTTCAATAAACATAAGTTTTTGAAATATATTGTGAAATATCCCCATTTCGAATATAATTCTTATTAGGAGTATTAGATTCTTCCAGTTTGAATAACACATCTTTTAATTATTTTGGAACTCATAAATGGTCAGATCCAGGAGTGGTTTTTTTTTTAGTTTTTCTATTTAATTACCTTTTTTAAGTTAACGAAAGTTTGTGATACTAATGCACTATTTAATAGTTACTTAGCTGACTCTTTATGCTTGCACTGAACATTATTACTTTGCTAATTTCTAATATTTTTATGACGTGAAAATATATATATATATAACGTTTTATATAATATTATATATATATTATACTCATGATCTCGGACTAAGTAATGTTTGAATGTTGTTGTGCATGTACTTATTATAGTTAAACTGTATACTCGAATTATATTGTCAATACTTGTGTTTGTTGATCATTAAAATTACATATTGGTTGGCTATTTTACTGTAATATAGTTATTGATCCTAGCTGCTATTAAATGTAATGTCTTCATCTAAATTTAATTGTGATACTTCATAAATTATTACTTCAATATCTGGTTTCGTAAAATATTTTTATATTATTTTTTAATATATATATATATATATATATATATATATATATTATATAATATATATATATATAATATATTATATAAATTATTTTTAATTTAATTGCATAAGAGAGAGTCATTAAATATTGCATTCTTATTTCCCAATTAAAAATTATTTTATATTTATATACATTACTTAATAAAAGTGCTGATATCTCTTAATTTTGTATAATTTTTTTATATATTGATATCTACAATAGAAATATATTCACATTTATATAATAATACATGAACATCATTGAAGGTGAAATTAAAATTAACGGTTGATTTTTTAACAAATAATTATGATATATATATTAAAATAATTTTATAATTGATCTACCTCTCTCGCTTTTTTGAAAAGATTCTTATAGAATTCCTTTTGTACTGAGAGTTTTATATGGTATTTATAATTAATAATCATTTGTAGATACCTGTATTGTGCAAAGGGAGATTTAAGGTGAAATGAGACGGCTCTAGTGCACATTTTGTTCTTTATCTTAGGTTGTCTAACTATATACGTTTTTTACAATTTCTTGGCACTCGGTTAGCCATTAAATTACAAAACCAGTTTTTTGTATGTAATTTAACAGGATAACATAATTATCAAATCCCTGTTTCAATACTGAAAAGATAAATTCACCATTTTAAATGCATGCAAACAATTTTTATTTTTTCTATTTATTTATTTCTAAAAAAAATAAATAATATAAAATAATAATAACATAATCGATATAGAAAATAGATAAAAGTATAATATAATATAATAAAAATAATATATATATATATATATATATGTATAAACAATAAATAAAAATACATAAATCAATGAAACAGAATATAATAAAGGATAAAATGTGAAAAGGAAATAATAACAATAATATTAAAAAATAAAAATAAAATATTTAAAATATTATAAAACTTCCACATGATTTATAAAAACCAAATCATTGTGGGGTGAGGTGCTGAAAACTTTTCCGGATATTTCAGATAAATATAACCGGAAACAGAACAAAACCTCATTGTAGCCTTTTGTTTAGAACATGAACGCAATGTTCAAAAAAAGTATAATTGGGAACAAACCACCCCCATTTAATTTTACAGTGTTCGCGCCTTTAATATACCCCAGTCGTGAGACAAAATATCTTGTCAGTTACCAATGGTGCTTTCCAGTTTAAGAATTCTCAACGGAGTCCGGCGACCAAACCTACATTCTCTCTGTGTTCAGAGTGTCGTACAAGATGTAGGGGCTTCATTGCCGCGCTTGGACAATGCCAACACAACCATAACCCACCTCACTAGCAAAATCGGCAACCGCCATTCACTCCTATTCATGCATCTTTCGTCCCGCCTCTCGTGCTTTTATCTGCCAAACGTCACATCTCAATATCGTCTCTCTCCATGGTACCGGCATCATTACTGACTCAATCAAACCCTAATGTCTAAACTTATTAAGTATATTATTTTTTTAGTTTCGACACTTAATTATTATATATATTAGTGAAATAAATAAAAAATAATATTATGAGTGAATAGTATATATATTGCTCATTAGAGACCTTACTAATTAGCTTTTGATATACCATAGACTCAATAGTGTATATATATACCCGTAAATATATAATATATAATTATATTCCAAATAGTTAACATCTTACTAATGTGTATATGATAGAATGAAAATATGATACATATCTGCTTATATAAAAGAGAGGTGAAAACTTCAAATAAATATTCAGATGCATAACCATCTCAGGATTTTGATAGAGAGGGATTACATTTTCAATTTTGATTGTGTTACCCATAAAAAGAATAAAAACATTATTCGATATGTGTTTGAACTTTTTCAATCTATTGTCAGGATAGGTTACCTACATCCACACAGACAAACATTTGTCGGTACTATATACTCCTAATGACTCTCTTTTAGGTGTTCTCGCTAAAGGACATTTCAAGTAGACCAAATATTGCTTAAAGATATATTCCCACCATAATAATCTACGAAAACAAACAGGGGTCGTACTGATAAAGAAGGTTGGATTGCCAATTTGATGAACCATTTAAAATGACAGCGTTTTTCCGTGTTATTATAGTTTTTTTTTCCAAATTAATGATATTAAAAATGTTGAAGTGTTTTTGTAGAAATTGAACCTTTATGGATAATGGACCGGCATTACTACAAGTGAAAAATGAAATATGTGTCTATTTATGACATGGTTTGTTTTAGAGATACTCTACATCATAGAAATTCCTATTAGGCAATGTGTGCGCCTCAGATATCAATTATAAATCTTTATCATTCTCTAATCACTACAGATAGTTGGCTTTCAGAGAGAGCTCTTTATGCTTACTCCGGTGATCGCCCTTGATATATCTTTCTCATTATGCTAAATATCTGACTAAAACGCTTATGCACAATTTTCTTTCCTCCCCTAAACAAATTAAATTAAAAAAATAAGATTTTGTAGTCCTCAACAGTTATGGAATAAACATACTGTTGTCGACCCTCAGTCTACTTACTCTCCCCTACTTTTCTCACTCTTTGTGAGTTTATAAAAAGTTTTCATATATCTAGCACTGTGGATGGGAGTTTGTCGTAGAGCAGGTCTGACCTAAAAAAAAAAAAATGTTTCTTCATCTCTTCAACTTGTTTTTTATCTCCTCTGCGCATTTCCAGTGTATGTTTGTGCATATCATACTCTCGAGCTCCAACGACTGTAATCGCATTCTTGGCGTCTATTATATTTGTTTCGCGCGCGAGGTTCGTCTAAAATATACCAATCTACCTCTTTTTCGAAACCTCTCTTGCCAGCGTCTACAATGATTTATATTCAATTCTGTAAATTTTGTATAAATATAACTCCTAACAGCATAATCTTCTGACAACTAGTTAAGAATCGCTTCTCCCACAAACTACATAAAATCTAATTCGCGCTCTCTTCTCGCAGTACAATCAGCCCTATGATAGATCGGCTCGAGAAAGATGAATCTCTTTTCAATAACAGATTTTCTTCCCATTGAGTAAGGTACTATGGAGAAAAGAATTTTATCTCCCTCAGATATGTTCAGGATCCCGCTTATGCGAGAAGAAAATTTGTCAGTGAGTTAAGGTGAGAGGAACATAGATCTATATTACAACATCTAATCTGCTTCCCTGCACAGCTGATCTCTGCCTAATATGGAGTATGTGAGAGAAATGATTTCGCATTGTCAACTCATATAGGTTATACTGTCAATATTTTTCTAATTCCTCCTCTGCTAACTGAATAGAAAGCTGCATAACATAACTTGATTTCAACAACATAATCTCACCCTTTGTAATCTCTAGTCGTGTTGGGTAGTTCGTTTCACGCAAATTGACTGAATCTACGTTTTAAACTTCTGAAAACTATTTGCTTTTTACAGCTATACTCGCTGATACTTCTTCCACTCTTTTCGATCTATTCCAATCTATATCCATTTATTTCTCTTTTCATCCTGTATTATGTTTTCTTCTCTTGCTGGGGCTCTACATAATTTTTAACCTTCTGCTTGTTTCTAAAACCCTAGAAATACCCTTAATCATTCAAATCTATCTGTTACATTTACAAATTCTCACTATTAAGTCGATTCCGTGATAGGTTGAATTTCTTGTTTCTCAGCCTCCCTGCAACTAATTTTTGCCTATCATAATGATTTTAATTTCCAATTAAGATTTCTGTTCTCTTTTTCAGCGTTGGAATATATGAAAGGGTATTTATCATAGGTGAGGCTCAAATCCTGCTTTTTTCGATTGATTGGCACTCACTGCCAGGGGCTAAATTCTTGTAAATTGTTGTCAATTTAGCTTTCATTACTTTTTCCATTCTCGCTAGGCACCTTTCATCCTATACCGTCAACGTCTGTTCTTCAAGAATTATTTGATCCAATTGCTATTTCTTTAAAGATATGGTGAGAGCTCTTTATATTCATTCTTTAGATCTAATATCGTGCTGTAGTATTTCCAGTATGGGTTTCTGTAAGTAATCTTTTTCGAGAGCTTTTTTGAAATTTTTTGAGTATATGAATTTCTATTGTGTAGTGCCAGACTCAAAATCGAAAATTACTTCTCGACCAGAGAATGATTCTAGAGATACAAAATCTTCCCTATTTTCTTCATAAACTCTCCTAATAGTTGAAACAGTTTTTTTAAGAGTTTTTTTATTTGTCATTCTGACAAAATTCTCCCCAAACCATTACCCCTTTACCATTGGCTTTTTTCCTTTACTCAACAAAGAGGCAGTGTGCGCTGTTGCTATTTCTGTACTTATATTTCGTTAAATGTCTTAAATCTTGAGTATTAAATATTAATACGCTCTAATACTAAGTATTTATAATTTATAGGCAGATTTATCTTAGATTGGCATAATAAATAGCTTTACTGTGGTATGGATCAGGATAATATATTTTTTTTGTCCTTCAGCTTATAAATGTTTGGGATCCGCGTCAGTCACTTTCGCCGAGAAATAAAAAATATGAATTGGTCTTAACTTCTTCTGTCCACACATCTTAAGAGTAAAAAAAAGGAATTTTCTACTCCGGCTCTACCCAAAAACCTTTACGGCTCCGTTGGCCTATCTCGCTCTCAGGAGCCTCGCTTTCCATGCCAGACCTGACTTTAGTTAAGTTTTTGTTACTTAATCCATACCACCATGTTCTAATATTCATAATGGATCTATCTTTCTCCTTTCACTCACCCTTATCCCCATTCTCTTATTGGCGTCAAATGCTCCTACCTCTTCACATTACTGTTTTAGCATTATTATGCAATAAAAGAATGAAAAAGTCGTTCAATCGCAAACTCTGAAATAAATAAATTAAGATTGAGAACAGCGCTTATGCTTGAGGTTTGGGGGAGACATATGGGCACTCGTATAAAAGGTTTTTCATATATCTTTAATTGGGGTTCAATGGAAACATATTATTCCTTTATTATTTACATTTTAAATCGACAACAAGGTTATTTCACTCGTCAACCTATAACTAGAGTGATACATTAAAAAATCATTCGAGTCTAATAACCTTCTACTTTTATTTGCTTATTAGTTTTCTTGCAATTTCTTAATTTAGCTGACTTTTTCATATACTATAAATCATTATATGAACCTATAAAATAATCATCACCTAAGTTGGTGATTCATCTTTCGCTAAATATGCTTTAAGAGGCTAAGGGTTCTAAGTTGTAAAGTGCCTTCGGAACTTCTCGACACCACCCTAGTTGCCTGATCTGTATACTGATCTGATATAGGGAATTATAGTAATAAGTAATTTGGTTGTTATATCTTTGTACATAGTACGTGTAACATTTGGAATGCTTATATATTATTTAACATCTAAAATAAACTCCTTTTGATTGATTAGGTGGAGTTTAGGACTTTTTCGTCTTATCAACATTTTTTTCACACTCTCACTAATTCTCTCCAGTCCAGTTTCATTCCGTCACCTTAACTATACTCTACTCATTTTTTCTCCCTTTTCCTTAAATTCTGTAATCTTTAGTACAATGATGACAATCTGCTCTATATAATACAGTATACATGATTTTGCAGTCTTCAATCTCGTCTTTCTCCATTTGAGAGGGCTAGAGGGCTTATGCGACTGCCTTTCATTTGACCTTGTGCTTAACCGCCTTTCTTCATCATCATCATCATAATCATATAACTTCTTCTATATTCTCTTAAAATTGTGGTGCACAACATTCTACACGGAAACTGAGAATTCAAGTATTCAGAAAAACATGACCTTAGTTAGAAAGGAAAGCCCTCCCAAATATACCTTTACCATCCCCCCTCTTAGTGAATAAGCTCGCTTATTATACTAAGCTCATAGTAATATAGTAAAAAGTAAATGATCTACCCTAGGGCTTCACAGGGCTCCAACGGACCCTCACTGTGATATCTCGTCAATGTAGGGTTCACTCCTTGAACCAGGCCCACAGGCCACAACCATATTACCCCCTCACAATCAAAACTCGCCATTCACCTCAAATTTTATAAAGCAATTCACAAATCAATTCTAATGAGTGTTCTCCATGACATTCAGTGAGATATATATATATATATCTGAGTATATCACTTTTTTCTATTGGTCTGATAGCCGGTATCGAATATATAATTCTCACAGCCCACTCATCTCACATCTACATACCGTCTTATAATCACCCAATCAACTATATTTCATTCTCAATTTTACCTTTGAACTTTGCATAAAGCATTTTAATACTTTTTTCGTTTTAGTTTTCTTCATATTTACTCAGCCTTTTCTTTCACTACACAAAACAACTCTTAACTAACTATGTTCAATTCCTCATTTTATATCAATTCATACTCACAATCACTTAGACACGGGCTTATCTAAATGAATTGTCCATCCTGAGCACATTTATGCTACTTATGATCTATTTACACTAGTTATTCCACACCTAATGATTTCAGCTATCTATTAGCATATATAACACCTCTCAATAATTAATATATGGTATACAAATATATATTCATATTTACTATTCCTTAAGATACTATTTTAATTTTTAATTAATTAAGGATATTATTATTATACGCCTACCAAATCCATACTCATCTCTTTAACTCACATTATTCACAACTTTATTCCATACTACAACTCTGACATCATTAATAAATATATATTACTGTCCCTTTCTTCATCTAACATATAAGCCTAAATATTTTTAAACTCAGTTAGCTTAGTTGCTCAATTGCACCTATTACACTCAATTATTCCAGCATGATTAAAATCACCGCTTATTCTCCTCACTCACTACAATCATCTTACTCTTTACTTCTATATACATTTTGCTTTTAAACCCCTTCTTTTACACACCCTACCAAATACCTTTATCAATACAAACTTTCTTCAGGTCTCGATTCACCACACAAAACACAACGATCTATCAGGGCTACAAAATAAGGAGACATGAAGCTATCTCTCCAAATTCCCTTCTCCATTCCACATGTATAAGGAAGAATTCTTAACACACTTCCATCTACTCACTTCATACCTACTAACCAATATATACCCCATCTACATATTTATCAAAATTATATTTAAATTAAGCTAAAGGAGAACCATTTAACACATCCTACTCTTACACGTCCACTATTAATATATTAAACCATTCAATCTCTTCTCCAAAACTCCCTCTTACACACTAACTCTTCCAATTTTTCCACACATATATATACATAATTTTATTCCATTCAGAAGGACAATCACCGACAACCATATATCACTAACACCTGCAACAGAGCTTCCCTGTTAGTTAGATCCTAATCATAAAGCTTGTTTTCATAAGTCCCATTAAAAAACCTAAATACACTTTATTCTTACTTTTCTGGTACATTTTCGCCATAATTCACATCAGCCCCTCAGTCAGTCGACGCACTAATATTGTAAATTTATAAGCAATAATACTTAGATATATAATCTCAGTAATATTATTGGGCCCCGAACGACACTCTCAATAAAGCTAATTACTCTATAATATTTCTTCTGGTGTGCCCCTTAGGTTTCTCCTACCCTGAAGCGTAGTGTATAAAATTGCTATTATGCCTCCTACAATCCTTCTCAGGAGACTATACCCTCCATAAAAAACCGCTTTGATATACACAAACTTCTATCCAGTCGGATCACTCAATCTCGCCTTCCATTTTTTTTGGATCATTTCACCAAGTTAATGTCCATTGACTTAATACCTGGTCACAGAAACCTCCTACCACCTAAGTATTTTTATCCTATTCTTCAACATTTCCCTATTCACTTTAGCTTAAAATCTACACTCAATTACTTCCAATCTCTAAATTACCTCAATATTCCAATATATACCTATTTACTTCTATACACCTTTTCAAAACGTATCAACAGACAACATTCACTATTCACCTCCTTTTTCTATATACCTCTCAATTGAAATTATGCACTATTTTTACGCAAATGTGTGTTTCTTCATTTAAGTACTCCATAAACATCAGCGCATATTTTAAAAAATCAAATCCTTGAACGATATATAATGTTACTCATCAAATACATCTAACTTCCAAATTAGTTTTATGAATATAATGCGCCCCTTACTCTCTTTTCTTATACCTTTTTTCCTTTTATCCTTCTGTTTGTTCTTCTTTTCTTCATCACTTGCAAAAATCTGTTTTTACTTTTCCTTATATTTTAAAATTCTCACTCTCTCATTCATGCTCATCTTATTCTTACGTTAATATATTATATACGTATCTTCTGGTATAGGTCGTAAAGAGCACAAACTAGTATTATCTCTCCTATTTTCCTCACAGATTTTGACTTCAACATTTTCAAACGTTCTATCTCATGGCACTCTAGAGAGTTATTCATTTTGATATTCGGTCTGAGTTTCCTCTTCTAAGGGGTTGCATGTAGGAGGCCCTCTGTTTTTTTTTTTCACTATAAGTCTCAAAAAAACATTTTGTGATCTGAACCCATTTATTTTTGTCACTCGAATAAATGTTAAATACATACTAAATTTTTAAAACATATATAAACAAATCTCTTAATCATAGATGGCTTCACAATGCAAGCCTCAGTATGGACAATTGGTTTTAATTAATGCAAGTCAGTAACACACTTTTGTGATAACTGGTTGACATATGTTTTTGGTTTTTGTTTTTGCTCTGTAGTAGTTTTTCTAAGTAAAAACAACAAAAAAAACTATATTTAAATAGTTTTTAAATTTTGTTTTTACCGATTAAATTGCTATATAGAAAAATTATCATCAGCTGCACTTTGGTTTCCCAAAACTAATGGTGGGGTGCGCTAACATGCATTAGATTGTCATTTTGAGGCACGGTGCATTGAGTGTTCCCACCCAAGGCATAAATAAGTGTAAGACGCGCGGAGAAAACACCAATCTCCAAACTACCACAATTGTCTTTTATAAGCTTTTCCTTCTTACAGAAAACGCTAAACAACGTGAATAACTTCTAAACTGCTTCTATGAGTGCAAACTTTATTTGTTGAAAAAAAAAAAAAACGAAAATAAAATTTATTATATTTTTTTTTTTCTAATTCTTATTGAAAAAATTCTTCATATTTAAAGATATAAACTTTAGAAGAAATATATTGCATAGACATTTTGGAACCATTTTTGAAAATTTTGAATTACTTAAATTTTCAATTTGTTTTGGAAAATCTTTTTCTTCTATCTTCTATTATATTGAAAATTCAGTTACTTCACATTTAGCTTGATGCGGTCTCACGATACATTGGATAATACTCATTCTTTCTGATTCCTCCGATTACGGATGACCATACTCCTCTACTACAGATTTCTACTCCATCGATGCCTTCTACATATCTAATCAATAATCAAGTCAATCATTCATGCTAATTCTTCGATGTCCGATTATCCATAACTCGTATTGCTCATTCCTATGGATTACAATATCTTATTCTCTAATACTTCTACTGTATTTTTCTAAATACCTATACATAAATTTTCCTTAATATATACCTATATAATCTACCTCGTATATACTTATCATTAATGCAATAGTTTTGCCGATTTCGCGATTCATCGTCTATCCCTCATATCACTATGCATCTAATCTATAACTTGTAATCTATAAGAATATTATCTACTTACTCTGTTACCTCATTTACTACTTTATTGGCTCCATAATAGTTTTAATACATAAATTACTTGCTCACTATTTTTTATAAGGACTTCGCTAATATTTAAACTACACATATTCACTTCTGATTACTTTCTTTATTTATTACTTTTTTTTAAATCGATTAAATAGATTTCACATCCTCTCACGAGAGAACTTATCGAGAGACCTCGAAGAGAACTTCGAGCAAATGGAACTATGATAAGGAACTATGCAAATTTTAATGTTAGCTAATGAGAGTCCTCGGCAATAAAAGTTTATTGGACAAATGTATAGCTTTATAATTAAGCTGTCTCTCTCTTTAAATGATATCCTTATATATGTGATGTTTTTTGAGACTGAAAAATTCTCATAGTGCTCATTTGAGTTTGAACAAGTTGAGTTAACAATTATTTATGTGTGTGCACATCGTTAAACATTGATCTCTGTAAAGTACACTTGTTAAATGCAAATTTTATTTATATATTAGATGGTGTATTTGACAATCTTATCCAATTTTTTTTTAACAGTAAGCCGTTATTATCAAACTATAACTCTATCCTCCTAATGGTTTGTTATTTGTATTAATATTGAAAATATTTAAAACTCTCCACATCTTTATATCATGCTCAGTGACGTTGATGAATTATAAATTTATATAATTATTTTTAAAAGTGTAAGATATTTGTGTTTTAATATATTAAAGATTTTAAAAAGAAAAGCAATAGCAGCTTTATTCCTTTAATTTTCTTTAGTAAAAATATGTTAATGGTAGTCTTCTTTCATTAGTATGGCTCTAACAACGCAGAGTACTTCTCCATCAATATCAATCAAAATAATATTAACAGAAAAATATATTCAAATTAAAATTATTAATTATTACTCTTTATTCCAATAATGAGACGTAGTAACGTTATTAGAGATAGGTGAACCAAAAGTCTTTCATAACTCCTCTGAAGCCCGTGTAATCACATATAATAAAAAAATAAGTGAAATAAAAAAAAAAAAAAAAAAAAAAAAATATCGAGGATGTCTCTCCACATTGTTTCTGTTATTTTCCCTAATGTTTCTGTTATTTTAAACAAACAAATGACAAAATCATATGAAAGATGCCAGATTTACCAGACTGTAAAAATATTGCTGACGTTTCGCAGTATTGTCTAGCGAACCCGGCATCTTTTCATATGATTTTTTTATTTGTTTATTTGATTCTTTAGGGCTTTTATTAAATAGAATGAGATAAATCATATGGGGTAATTATCTCTAGTTTTCTCACTTCTGTATATCATAACTTTGGCAACTTCATTGTTCATAGTCGTGAATGATTTTCTCCATCCCTTGTTTTTATGGAACATTTTTTGCCACTCCGTTTATAAATTTTTATTTTCTTAGCCAATATTGGACCAAGAACAGATCCTCGATCAAGCACGAGGAAGAACTACGGCAGCGGAAAGCAAACTTTAAGATTTAAAGCTAATGGAGAACAAGCACAAGTTGAAGATGCAGTAAGTTTTTCCTTATTTTTTTTTTATAGCACTTTAGATTTGTTAAAAATTTCAGAAGGATGTCATAATATACTATTTAATTATATGTTATTATGTTATAGTACAACGTCGATGGGTTTTAATCCTTCTAATTATAATTAATTTTAAACATTTAAATAAAATTAATCTAACTGAAGATAAATTTCAATGCTTTAAAAATTTATTCGTTTTACATAAAATATGAATGACATAACTCCTAAGCAGTTTAAAAGGTATGAACAAACCTTTAAATTATATATGATATTATTGTGTTTGTATGTAATGTATATATGACAGATAATAAATATATACTCTGCTTAAAGTGAATTCTTATTTTCGATTACGAATTAAGTTAATGACCTTATTTGCTCATCATATATTTAACTAAACTTTATTAATGCTGTATTTCTCATTCCAATCGTCTATTGTTTTCTTAATTCCTCTCCTCTATTGATCTCTATTATTGTCTTAGTTTATTAATTATACATGATTAAGTGGCTTCTTAAAACTATTATTCAATTATTATATTATTATTATTATTATTATTATTATTATTTTATTGCAAATACTTTTTTTTATTTAAAAAACTTCACTTATCACAGGTATTGCTCCATTCGATCTAGGAAACTTTTTAGGGAATATTTTTCACAATTATTTTCTTATACTGTTCAAGAACGAATGAGACGACAACTGTTGCCAAGATCTTGTTCGTTGTATGTGTTAAGTCAATTTCTGGAGTAAACTGTGTTGGCCATAGACAAACAACCAACTAAACATTGTGAACAAAACAGTTTAGATATTTAGGTTCCATATATTTATAAAATAAAAATAAAATTCCATTCAATCCCAGGTGCAATCTGATAAAAGAAGAATCCCCCATTTTTAAGATGAAAACATTGTTTCTTCTCTTCTCTCTAAACTTCTTCCATTCTCTCTCTCTCTCTTTTGTGCATTACCCTCAAAAATAAGGAAATACGGAAGTTATTATAGAAGAAAAAGGAGGGATGCCGAGCGCACCATACATAACACATTACTTAAAAAAAAAATATTGCAAATTACATGTTTTTAAATAAATATAGAATAAAAATAAAAAATGAAAACAATATTTAAAAAGAAAAAATTTTAGATACTGAGCGCTTTTTAGATGATGCCCATGATGAAAAAAATATACTTACGATTAACATATAAAAAATTTTTATAAACTAACAAATACATTATATACACTGTTATACTTAAATTTATCCTATTTAATTAGTGTGTTGAAGATCCTTGTGTTTATTGGTTATTATTTTATAGAATTTTCATTATATTTTTCTTTAAGTTTTAATGATGAAGATTTTTAGCTCTAAATTTTCACCTAGATATACACATTTGACGAATCTGTGAAAGTTTTAACTTATATATGTATCTGTTTCTATGTAAGACATTACGTAATGAGAATAATGCAGTACTCACTCAACATATATATAAGATGTGAGATAAATACCGCACAATCTTTTTAATGCAATTACTTGTGACCAACAGCTCAAATTGTTTTTTCTTAGCATATGTCAACTTGCGCTAATTTCCAGTAAACTTCATTACTTTATGAGTGTATCCACCCTTTCGTCTGTCAGTATTTTAAGTTTCAAAAGTTTAGGGTTATAGCATATGGACGTCTCAGCAAATTTTTTATTAATAAAGACTTTTACCTTTTTCATTTATCCCATAGTTTAGGTTTACGTTTCAGGGTCTAACTACGAAAATGTATCATGCAAATACACAGTCTGATATACAGTTCTCACAATCTATATCGGTTAGTTTCTCGTCAATTCAAATAACTCAAATTGTTTTTTTCCTCAAAAAACGATCTAATTTCCTTAGTGTATATATATTATTTTAGGCTCAGTATATAATGCAAGTAATTACTCATTCATAGCATGACACAAGACCTTTCATTATTGTTTTGACATATATTTCTATATATGTAATCCGTGAAGGATATAGATGTTGATATGAATGCCTGCATTGCCAATACTATCGACTTCTCAAAAAATTTAAAAAAATAAATTTTGTATCTCTCTCTCTTACCTCATTTATATTATTTTGTCTTATATAATTTTATATATATCCTCCCTTTACTACTTGATTAAGATATAGATATAGTTAATAGAGTGTATATAATAGGTATATAAGAGATTAGGCTAGCGTCTGTCGATCAGAAGCATTGGGGTAGGTATTCATTTGAGTTTCAAGATGACAGAATTATGTGACGGGGAAAGGGGGAGAGAGTAATTGACGGACCAGAGGATTTTGAGTATTAGCTGAGAGACGATAAATCGAAGCAGATACAGTTAATTTATTGAATGAAAAAACACTCTCAGATGTCAGAAGAAGAAAGAGATGTGAGAGGAGAGCGAAGACCGGACGACACATGACTGAGTCATCGTTTAGTTCAGAAACGAGAGATCTGGCCTGACTAAAAGGAGTCATTTCGACCCTTAGAGAAGAGGACCACCGCAGAGACGTCTCGAGTGGGGTAATGTAATGACTCAGGAAAGCAACCGAGACTAATAACGTGGAAAATTTGGTAGCCTAATTACGTCCTTGATAGCTTCCCTATTTCAGAGTCTCTCGGAGAGGAAAGCTTGGGTAAAATGTAAAATCCTTTTGTGTTAAAAGGCTTACGTGCTTTTGAAAGCTGGCGGGCTCCCTTGTGTACTTACATGAAATTTATTACTCTTATCTTCCATATATTACGAGGTCTAATCTTGATAGTCTGCCTGATTTGAATAAGTTTTCTTAGTGATTTATAATCTCTTTGTACTATTTTATGAAGAAATTAAAAATATAAAATGATAACTAAGATACATCCCTACATATAAATTTTAACCCTGTACGTTTGTCATGTTATAAAATGACCGATGTGAATATACGGATATCATAGGCTCTGAGACATATAGAAAACTATTGCTGCTTTTCTTGGTATCAATGTTAATTTTTTCATGTAAACTATCTTGTTCGTAATTCAAATCCTTGGCCACCTCTCTTTTCTGACCCATTGTTTTGATTCTCTGTCATAATATCACACATGTATACCTTGTAAACTAATGCGGAATAGTGACTCTCGCTCGCTTGTGCACTGTAATTACCGAGTCATCGAACTCATCACCACTCTTTGCACATTCTCTCTCTCTAGCTCCACAAATGAAATTTCGCCATTTTCCACGACAAATTATGTCAGAAGGATGGATTGTTATTGAAAATTGTTATGAAATAAAAATCTTAGAAGCATTTTAGAAAAATTTGTCCCTACGCCTCAACAAAACTGAGTAAGCCGTTATTATCATTAAGAATTACGTTGTAATATAGAGTTCTCTTAGCAGGCATATCGAACCTCGATTGAATCCAAAGTTTCTGACATACTTACTTACATATTTGGCGCAATATTGTGCTATAGACTTCGCATTGAAATTAGGTGATAGTAAATATAACCTACACATACAACAACAACAGGAAGTTTCACTACGCAACGAGGATGACAAATAAAACATTTGTAGTCTCCTTCTTTAATACACGACACATACGTTCTCGCTAGTAATATTAAATTGGTGGATTTCCCCTCCTATATTCATCTCCCTAATTTGCTAATTTGAATGATTTAATGGATTCCTACCATAATACCCAAATATATTCACACTGCAATCCGCTTTTCACTCTCGAACCAATGTTACTTTATAATACAGTCTCTTCTGAATATTGTATTATACTGTTATATTTACGCTATACTATATAATATGTATACTTATATAGTGTTTAATTTTATAGATAGTATATAGAACTGCACAGTATCTCTCTAAATTTGTCTCATTATAGGCCTAATATTATATATTAATATATTCGAACTCATATAAAAATTATACATAACTAACACACTAATCTCTTCAAGAGTGACCAAAATTTGCTGTTTTTATATTATAAAAGGTGTAGTGCCTCATTTTGAAAGAAACAA
>JABUQX010123972.1:27500-41798 GCA_015478945.1 Trachelipus rathkii | reverse complement strand
TATATATATTACGATGCTGCGATTTGCTTCGTGATTGGTGATTATATTCATGCAATCAGGAGACTAACCGATTATATTACCTTAGCCTTTATCCTTGTCACATGTACTTGTATTTACCGATGAGGTCAGTGCTTCATAGTGATTGGATATATACTTCAACAGCAGAAACATACCACATATTTGGGTACGTATATAGGAGCCAAATACACGTAAACGCAATGTTCATATATACTATACAGTATAATAGTTTCACCAGTAGCGAAACTTACCGTATAAACTACTATTACATGGGATGGAATTTCTTGGGGATTATCTGCCTGGGACCTGTCATATTCCACATATTGAGTGCCTCCCAATGTTTTATCAGTCTCACGAATTGCCTTGGCCAGTGTACACTATGACGTATACTGTAAACTACTCTCACCTACAGAACACGCTTTCTGTTAGCTCATTGGACGACATACCCTTTGCGTATCACCCCGCAGGAGTATCACTCATGTGTGATTTACTAAACATGAATGGCGTGATTACCAGGTACAATATTGCAAGCACCAGTACGTGTGAAGATATAGTAACAAGTAAGTCTACACTGTATATCATGACAATAAATGTGATAGGGAGAGGGTGAATACCTTTAATTGCTGTGTATCTGCATAGAATCACCCGACTATATTACACGCCCCTATAGATTATTTTCTCTTGTGGCATGTTAGAACCGCTAAGTGTTTGATAGGACCTATATAGGTACTACCATGTCAACACAAGAGAGGAAACTGATTTACAGCGAATATTACATTCTATTAGTCGTTTTAATCAAATCAGACAACAGTGAAGGCATGTTCGGTATATATATATATAAGATAGTCCGACTAGTGACAATATTGAATGCATACGTAGACGGTAATGTTAATACGAATGTAGTTATCAGTAGTAGCAGGGTCAGTAACACTTATATTTGAATACCTATCAATCTGTTAAATTTTCCCCAATAAATATGATTTCATAACTAGCTACATTATGATTTTGTTTTACATCCTCGCGTCAAAATCAACAATACGTTCTTTAGTATCACAATAAATATCTTTATTGTTACCTTATATCTATCCTATAAATAACCACTCGAGAGTTAACTCATACAGATTGAATATCGTGGGCACTCGTGCAGACATATGATACATAATCGATTTTAGAATAAACGAAGCGTTTTCATAATAATGTTAGGCGGTATAGAACGGAGAGTAACGAAGCACGACGTAAATCGAGAATATCACACGTGTTTTCAATCATGTTACAATGCATACGTAATTGTTAGACAGAGAAGCATAATTACGAGATCTTAATAATGCGCGTTTGATCTGCAATAAATGTTTTGCTTTGGGCTAAGACATTCTTTTGTGCGTTGCCTCTCTACTCAATGAGGCACGTTACCGAAGTACATTCGTCACACTTCTCGTCGCCAGTAGAATTGTATAGATCACACATAACAATATATAACGCTCGCTGTTATTTGTATAGTCCTATATAGTGCCTGATGACGAGAAAGCAATCCTGTACTGTATATATCTCAACATCTTTTCGTTCAGTCCAAGTAAAATAGATATACGGTGTTTAATGGAATATCGCTGTTTATGGTGTTACATTATAGATATGTACTCCTGTACTCTAGACTAGAGCATAAAGCAAATCCTAGCTCACGGGGATTAGGTGATGGGAAAAGTTTGAGTTTATTAGTTGTTTTGTATTAGGCCTATATATATATATATATTAAGTGAAATCCCATTAGTCCTCATGTTATAATAAACCTGTAATACTTTATCCTACATCGCGTTGTAGAGTGTGCGCTTAACTCTATAATAATTTAACCTATATTAATATTATTATATATATATATATATATATAGATTATACTAATATATATATATATAAGTATATAACTGGACTGCATATTACCCATTTACTCGTTCAGCTTCACAATTCTCGTGGTTTATGCCGGGGAATTTTCAGAGAAATAACAGCTGAAATTTCAAGCGTCTTCATCAGAACTCACACAGGTACTGTCATAGTAGTGTAGCCGTTATAAATAAGTATTACTCACCATTCACTGAGTGATAAATATATCCTATATTTGTAAAGTACAATGAAAACCATCTGCGTTGCACGGTACTTATATATATGGAGGCATTGCGGTTATATACTCATCCTACATATTAACTATATACGGCATTAATAATATTCATCTACAGTATATAACAGCTTTAGGTAGTTACCTTACACTATATAACCTCGGTATAGTAACTCACGCTCACAACTAGTAGATCATGGATGTTCTAAAAATGCTACGATTTTGTATAGAACTTAGATCAACTTATAGTATCATATTATTATATATGATGCTAATATAATAACAAGATAAATATTTACTCATATACAATCGTAACTTACAATAAATAATCACATATTTTAATAAGATTGTTTATCAGTATCAGCACATTCGAAAAACATACATAGTTTGCACAACAACGTTGATTATACATGACTATTATACAAATTTTGCACGGCAACTTACACAATGACTATTATACGAGCTACAATACTTATTATCTATAATGAAGTAAGACTCTCTAAGATATCCTAGCTCAAGTGGTAGAGATAAACTCGCCTAGTCAAAGCAAGTTGGGGCCTAAGGCTTCATAGATGACTTTAGTGTATCTCAGAAGGGAGAGAATGTGAGCTCTAATATTCTATTAATATAACTCTATGCTTGTTCTAACTACTAGACGTTATATTATGAGTACATTGACATGATAGTGATTTGCTTGTTATATAAGGAAACTTTCGGCTCCGTACGTAATTAGGACCAGGGTACGTTAGGATTACCGTGGTCCTATAAGGATATTTATTCATCTGATTGGGTCCGGCTGACTCAAGGATCAAAAGTTATGCAATGTGACACTCATTAGAGCAGCTAACCTCATAGAATCTTGCGAAAATAAAAGGTCATATATTATACAATCTGAAAAACCTATAGAACCCGTATACGCTCTATATGATTTAATATATATATTATTAATATATAATATATATAATATATTATATATTAATATATATATATATATTTACTTATATACTATAATACTATATATCATATTAATATTAATATATTACATATATTTTAATATAATAATATATATAGATCATATTAATATATATATCTATATTAATAATATTATATATATATATATATTAATATATTTCTATTATTATATTACTAATATATATATCTATTATTACTCTAGTTAACTTTATTAGGTTCAGTAGTGTGTAAGATTTTATCATTACTACAATAATTAACATTATATTCTTCTCTTATTATATATATATTAGTATATATATATATAGTATATATCATATATATAATATATATATATAATATATTATTAATATATATATATATATATATATAGTATATAATAGTTATTAAATAATATAGGTGTAGGACATAACTATAAAATCATATGACCAAATGTTTGAAATTTGCAAATGCAATTGTTTGATAAATGTTGCTCAAAGCACATTTGGGCAACATTGGTTTTTTCAGTGATTTAAATGTCAAGGTTAGGGGTTTTCATAAAGGTCGGTGAGATCCGAAGTTTTTAAGGTCTGGAAGAACTCACGACTTCCGAGTTCTGACCTGAACTTCAAGTGTTTTTTAGACCCCTATAAGTGAGGCGTAGAGCCCTCATCTCTAAATTAAGGGGCTCTTATATTTGTTCATATATAGGTTTAAATGATCGATAGATCATTTTTGATGATTTCTCAATCGATTTATCATATCGATTACCTAGAATCGATCTTTATTAAATACGAGTTTTAGACAACTGTTCCGAGATTCGACGCTTATTGAACATATGAATCGAAAAGAAAATAATATAACTAAATATAATTAACTAATTCGATTAATCGCTGTAAGTGATGCAACAGTTTGAGTCTCCTCCAGCCTTTATTCGGTATGAAGGTAATTAATAGAGATATTATATATTGTCTATTCATAACTTGGAAATAATAATGGATGATATGGGATACTCAAAGGAGTTAACTCGCCGTCGTACGATCTTTCCACAATGATCTGACGCTAGGGGATGTGTTAGGTTAGATGTGTGTGGCTCACCGAGGGGAACTAGGATACGGTCCAGATGATTAGTTGACGCTGTAAACGCAACTTGTGTAGACGCTAGTGAGTCTCCGTGGCGAAAGTGGGAATGGAGTCTCTCCACCGTGCCTAAACAGCGTTTGTGGCGCCCATGACAGTACCACTCCGCAGCTCTCAACTATCTCTGGAATGGCTCGAAGCGGATCGCGCAAAATAGTCACTTATATTTTGTAAACCGCACGCTAGAGTGTCACTTGAGACCGAAAGAGCTCTCACCGTATAAGCACGAACCTCCAGTGTATTTGTAAGTGAGTACTGAATAGTTACAATTTATTCAATACTTGAGGTGCAGATCTCAGAATCCGCAGCACTCAAGTCGCGCCAGATACTCGAACAGCTTCATACATCACGCAAACAATGCGCCTGCCGTGTTCTTGTATAAGCTCATTCGCATATTTGGGCGCCTGCCGCCCGTCAGAGATACATGCATCCGTGCGTATCCTCCGTGTCAAGATCTTTATTGACTAATTCAATCCACTTTTTCTTTGATCTTCCAAGTCGGTTGACTTACCACACATTCACCACTTATACAGACCTACCTTCAGCCAACAATCGATCTCAGACACCCATCGTCCACTGCCTCCTTGCACAAGGGAACACGACACTATCCATTCACGCACCGTCATTATATATATTCTCATTATTTATACTTTCGTCATACCACTCGCGACTCCGTATCATCAGTCACCGTGTGTGTGATCTTTATAGCACCCATTTATATCTTCTAAACCCTGAACCGCGTGCCAAAATGGGCGCTTGCAAATCAGTGGGCTTGACATCTCTCAATGCCAGTCTCGTACCTCTTCGTACTTATAATTAGATTTGCGAGAGTACTAGTGCTACATCAACACCTCGGTGAGCTTATCAACTTCGGTCCAACTATCAAGTTTCTCTATATTCACTCATTATGATAGGAATTGTATATAAGTTCTCGTATCCTCGCAAATCGACCGAGATATGATTTTAAATGTCAAGTAACCTGTTGTCTTCAGCCCCTTAAACTTTACACTCTCCTTAAGTCACGGGCTGCCCAGCCTCATAGTCGTCACGTGTTTAATATTCTGTCATCTCCAAGTAATAATCACCTCACTGATTTATGTAAATCTCTTACGACTAGTCTAATCGTGTATGTGATTTACACCATCCACCATGATTTTCACTTTGACAATGTGAGTCTACTGCGTGATGAGCTTCTCACATCATTCTCGTAGGAGACGAGATCCGTCTCTCATCGCGTCTCTTAACCTTCATCCTCTATCGATAGGGGGGATCAGCATGTCTCAAAATGTACTACGCCTAGAATAATTTAATATAATGATCGCGTTTAGTAAAGTTATGAAAATCTTCTAGATAATTCTACCTAACAGAAGAGGCTGGAGGAGTCGACTAATCGGCTCATAGATCTCGGGCGAGTCGTGTTACTTCTTCGAATATCTGGATTTTTAACGGTGTGCAAGTTCACCAATAGGACCACAACTAACTCCTGACTGGTGGTCTAACGCCTTCATGTAAAAAATAGATGATAGATAATGCATGGAAGAAAAAAATTATAAATAATAATATATAAAATAAAATAAATGTAAAAAAAATTTCTTAATTTTTTATGTTATTATAACTTACAAATTGCACACTTAATATACTGTATACCTATTAGTACATAGTAAATATCATACTAATCAAGAGCCACACATCCAGCTACCCTCCTTATATATACTGTCACATTATATATACTTGTGAATCTAATTGATCTTAATTGATTCACAAGAGTATTCATTTACGTAGTATGCTATTTTGGTGATATACCTCACATAAACTTAATAAAATCAGTTCTTATTATATAACAAAGATCAGACATATAATATATACTGCTGACGTAACAAAAGTTTTCACTATTAAATATTAAAGCTTACCTTCTTAGTACTACTGTAATAAATAAAATAATGTTACAAAAATAAAATACTTAACTTACATCTTAAACAGGAATATAACCCACAGTTAACATTAACAAGTTTCACACCTATCCAGCAGTAAAGTAACTAACATTATTATTTAAAATTATATCATATTTTAAACATAACTATGTTAATATTACTTACATTAATTGAAATGATAACATAAATGTTATTTTTTATACACTAAAACATCATGAGATTTAAAATTATTTTTTATACTATAACTACTTGAGAAATTATCTAATAATTATGAGACTGTGTTAAAGTTAATGCTTAAACTGTAACAATGTTTTTACCTATTAAATAATAGCTAATATGATGTAACATGAACTAAGAATTAATAATATACATATATATAACGACAAACCTGACACTAATCTTATAGGTATAAAGTATTTATAGTATATAGTCTTTATCATAATTACAAAGATCCACACTTATTTTCGATAATTGAAAGTGAATGTTAAAAAAAAACATATGAAAAAATATTTCTTTAAGTAATTGTATTAAAGACGATACAAATCTAATAAATGCACTTTAAATAAACTTCTGGTAATAAAATGTTAATGATATCTAGTGCTACTTAAATAATTTCATAATTAAATTTAAACTTAAAAAGTATTTAACATAACCGTACCCTCATGCAGACTTATAATTTAGCATCATTTATAAATGAGTAAGACCAGTGTACTACTAAACCAGAGAGTAAAAAAAGTTCTTATCAATTCTCTGTAAAGAATAAATAACTATGATAGTTATACAAGCCGATACTTTAATCTACACACTGCACACCCTGCAAATCAGGACACTGTCACACATATGCAAAATTGTCACAAAAAGATTATAAACTTCTTCTTCATGAAGTTTGTCAGAGTATGAAGAAAAGTTCTCTATCAACTGAATACATCGCTAAAAAAACAATTTAATTTAGTGGCTTATATAGACTTGTGATATTGAAATAAATATTTCTTCTCCTTTTTTCCAGCACTCCATGGTTCGGGGGTATTGGGGAGGAAGTCCCCGTAGACAAATGCCTCTATGTCCTATGCATTTAATTGATTCAACACACACTACAAACACACAATATTTAATATGGTAGGGTTTTAGCGTCTCAGTGTTTTCCTTCGTAAGAGCGTTGTAGAATAGACTCTTTTATGACACATTTTTTTTATCAACACTTCTTTGATTCAGGTAAAACCCTCAGGCTTACTACCTACCTTTCCGGGTGGTGACATCTCACCATATATTATCTCTAGGATTCACACCCTTTATATCTAAAGTAGGTTATATATATTCCCAATCTGGGTATTTATTTCTCTTGAGGAGGTAGTAATGTGTTGCTTTTAGATACTATCTCACTTGGTTAATTGAAGACTGTGTATATTCGTAATGTTTAAGTGTAGGTTATGGTTAACAATATTACTATATGACTGTTAGTAGAAATATTAATAATCACACTTTAAGATATATTATTGTATAGGAGATAATGATAGTGTTTTGTAAGATATTACTTAGTTAACTGGTGATGATGTATGTTGTTAATTGATCATATAAGATGAGGTTATTGATAAGATTCTGAAAATTTAGACTTATTTTAATGCCATCTTCTTCCTTGCGTGTTTGTTATATATAGTTGTCTAGGCTGCTTATATAATATTCTCTCCGTATGCTAAATGATGTTAGAAATATAAAATAAGAATTTCATTTTTTTTTTCTTTATTGTGGCATTTCTATTTTAGCGTTATTTGCATATATATACTGATTCTATATAGACAATATCTATAATTTTAGTATTGATAATTTGAGTTATAAGTAGTGTCAATTTCATTAAATAGTTCTTACAGAATTATGTTATGCTAGTTTATTTAAGATAATTTAGAAATAAATCAAAAATACTTTTATTTGCATTGTTCTAATGTGAACAGGGATTGTTGAAGAAAAGGCGTCATAAAATTATTAATTTTAAGATATAATTATTCTTATTTATCTGTATTGGATAGTTTAATGCTGTAAAACCACATCACCTCAATATTCATTTCTTGATATGTTTTACAAAATATATGACCCTGTTATTTATCTTTATTCAGTTATTCATTCATTCATAATGTTTGTATATATTTATCAGTTTGTTTTTTTTTTTACTTGCGGCTTTTAATTTTCTACGATTATTACTGCTAATAGAATGTTAGACTGATTATTAATGTGAAATCATTGAACAATGCTTGGTATTTTTGCATCACATTTACTGTGCTTACGCGGTGTAGCGATCTCATGGTGCGTGGTCGGTGAACCACGTGGAGCCTAGGTTACACGCTCCTGCTTTTTAGCGGGGTGATGTTGGAGTGGTATTAGGTTATGTGACCTAGAGGAGGACCTTGATTCATATGATAATAATTTCATATATAGATATTAATATTTCTTTATGGTCTAACATAGTTTTATATTTTGTTAATATTATCCTCGAAACGATATATGACACGTTGGCGTGTACGTACTACGTGTCAATTTTCACCTGTAGACTATTTCTAATCAGAATTGTAAGCTGTAAAGTGACAATATCAATGTCCTATTGCGATCTTCACGATTTTTTATTGAGAGACTATACACTATTGTGATAGCGCAAAAAAAGGATTATATTGTAGGTTAGATAATGAATTGTGCTCTTTATATCTGTTTTAGTTAATATTAATTAAATGCTCTATATTTATTGACATAATCCATTTACAATGTATTAGCCGACTAAAGATGGACAATATAATCGAAGTTATATTTTGTTATCATATATTTCTAGATACCAGTATTTATCGTGGTCTCTTCTTTATGGTATCTAGATGACTCAATATGTAGTGAATATGCCTATATAGAATTTTCAGGATGATTATATACTTGATATATATCATCTAGTCGTGAGGTATTGATTAGGTATAATTTGTACAATTGTATAAATCATTATTAATTCTTTAGTTCTATAGTTTATGACATGTTAGCTTTATGAAAAGCTAAACACTCTTTTTCCGTAATATATAGCATATATTCTTCGGTAGGGCCAGTATATACTAGTTAGAACTTATTAAACAAGTAGTGAAATGATCGGTTACGTTTGTATGCAATGCTAGTTTACTTTATAAGGTGTATAAAATTCACCATTACTTAATATGTTAACTAAATGTTATTTAATATTAATTATGTCGTTAGTATTGTTGTATTAGTTTGTCTGATTTAGATACTATAACAATTATATATTATTCTTAGTTCATATGATGCTTAATAGTTAGCTTTATTATATTGTGGATAAATGCATGTATATGTTTAATATCCTATATATCGGTGTGTTGTAGTTATAAGTTATATATAAATAGATACATATTCATTTTTAGTTGTCTATGTTTATATTACGAAATGAATTATCTTATACGTAATATAAATGCACTTACAGATAAATTCTAAATAGTGTTTAATATTGTATAAATAATTTAATCATGATTATAATAATGTTAGAGATATATGCTTGAAAAAGTGGTGAATTATAATGGTTTAACGTCTTGTAACGCTGGGTATGGTATTTGGAAATGCGAAGGTCGTTCTTATTGTTAATTGTTTATAGTTGTATTTTATTCGTGTGTAAGGTGTGTATAGAATTTTTATGTTATTTGTGTAACAGATATTAAATTCTTATTCTGGTAAAGCTATGTTAGTTTATTTAAACGTTGAAAAACCAATGTTATACGTATTAGCTATTATTCGTGTTGGTTATGGTATAGCTATATATAAAGAACTATTAGTTATTTTTGGTACTATAGTTATTGTTGTTATATGTTGTTAATGTTAAGTTTGTTGTGTATTGTTTGTTGTTTGTTAGTTATGTTGTTGTTGTTCTGTTGTTGAATTGTTGTTGTTGCTTGTGTTTGTTTGTTGTTAACTATAGACGAGAAATACAATATATCATTATTGACTTAAGATATGATGTTATTAGTTTGTGTGCTCGATTGTATTCATTGTTACTTTTCATTCTGATTTAGGCTGAAAGAAGAAATCGTTCATTATAACCTATATAAGGGATATTTGTTATAAGACATACTATTTCCGTCAGTAAGGTATACATTTTTATATCTGTCTGTACTGGTACGATGATCTCTTCCCCGCATCTCCACGTCTGTTGTTAATCTTCACATGGAGGCTTCGTTATTTCACCAATGTATAGTTAAGATTAACCGTAATTAGTGATGCAATTCAGTTAACTATTATTTGCTTGTATTTCTCTCTCTGCAAGGGTCAAATAATTGAATACCTTTTATAATCGCTTTGTGCTTGATGGGTTCATTACTAATAGATTTCTGAACATATCTAAAGAGTGGCTCTATACATGGGTAGAGGATACATTAATGTTTGATTATCCGAGAGTCAACGTTTAGTGAAAATCTAACAGGGAAGAAACAATAAATATTTAAGTGGTTTATCTAATAGAATAGACGCTTAGGTTGTTATCTCTTAGTCGTGTTACAATATTTAAATTATAACCGTCTTGTAGGTACGACCAATATTGAGACCCGTCGATATTGTGTGTCCTTTTCTATATCGCATCAATGTATAAGTGATTTCAGCGTTTACGTAAATATAAACGTTATGAAATAATATTATATCCAGCGTTGCATTAAAAATAAAAAACGAATTACACACGCATATCTCATACTCTTAATGTCGTAATGTTGACTAATTTAACTTAACTGATGACTTAATTACAATATAAGTCTCAAACGGTAGATAATATATTTAACGTATATATTATCATCCTGAATACATGTTTGGTTTCCAATTATATGCGGTATTATCATAGATAAATTGCTTTATAATTAATATCAGCTGAATGAGTTAGTTTACTTATCTCTATAACTTTGTATGTAGAAGAATGAGTATTAAAAGCTGTTGACGACATACTGCCTAAGAAATATTGGTTAATGTTGTTGTCTGAATAAGACTAATTTATACTTTCATTCTTTTATAAAGGGTATTTGCACATACTTTTAGAAGAGATATATTATAAGATTACACGTACCTCTCAATACTTGAATCCTATGTTATTTCGCTGTAATCTAAGTATGAATGATTATAATATTATTTAAAATAAAATTACATTTTTATGTATTTATATGTTTTTTATTGTCATTTATGATAACGCTTTTTTCAATGAAAATTAATATGAATATAAAATACGAAAACTTGTTTTTAACTTCGCCTCGTATTTCGATTTTATTGACTACATTGTGAATGATCGGCTGTTAATTCATCTGGTTGTTGTGTGTGTGTGTGTATGTGTGTGTGTGTGTGTGTGTGTGTGTGTGTGTGTGTGTGTGGTGTGTTAGGTTTGTTGTGTTTATGTGTGTGGTGTGTGTTAGTAGGTAATGTTCATAGTTTAGCTTTACAGAGAGTAAAACTTTTCTCTGTTTGTCTTTACCCATTAAGGTATTATGCTGGTTAGGTACGGTTATGGCTAATTTTTTGTTAATTATTACTATGTTAATCGTAAATTAACAATTGTCATGTGGAGATATATATTGATATAAGCATGAATGGCAATGTCTTTTTTTGTGAGTCCTTGTTAGTTACTTTACTCGGTGTAAGTGTGGATTCTTTGTTCAATGTTGTGTTTTATTCTTACCTAAGATGTTAGGTTTGTCGTTTGTAATATTATATTCTTAGTTCATGTTACACTATGTTAGCTTTATTTAATGGGAAAACTGTGTTACGTTAGCATACTTTCTCAGCTCTGTATGATAATTTCACAAGGTTACTCATCCGTAAATTTTAGTTAAATATTACCAAGTTCAGTGCGTATTAACATTGTTATGTCTAGAGATATGCTTTGCGACAAGTGTGAATAAGTTTACGTTTTTGGATGCTATGTTAGTTACCTTTACTGCTGCGAGGTGTGAAATTCCTTGTTAATGTTTGACGTTTATTCCTGTTTAGATGAGTAAGTTGTCGTTGTACAAATTTAATTTTCTTAGTTCAGATGATGCAAAGTAAGCTTTTATTAATGTGAAAACTTTGTTACGCATCAGCATATATTGTCTGATCTTGTATAAAGAACTTGATTTTTGTTATGTTTATCCAAAACAACTACTGAAATGTGAACCTTAATCATAGACTCAATAGACTCACGGATGGGCAGGAGGTGATAGGAGGGGGGCTGGATGTGGTTGATATTCTAGTGATTTACTTGCTTTAGCGGCTTACTGTAAAAGTAAATTTGTAAGTTATACACAATAAAAAGAATAAGAAAATTTTATTTATTTATTTATTTATTTATTTTTTCGTCTCAGACGCAGCGTCCAGTTAAGTTCATTACAGATCCAATACCTATTTCAAACACAAAATATTGTATCATTACACCAAAATCTTAATGTAACTCGGCACCGCCATGGCTCTCCCGCACGCGGGTCTGTGGCCTACTCCTTCCAGTACTCCTCTTCCTCATTCCTTCCTTCCTCACATTCTCCTCCTTCTTCCTCCTCCTTCTTCCTTTTTCTTCTTCTTTCTCTGTTTTGCATTCCATGCATTTCTTCCTGCCTTTTTTTTCAAAGCGGGAGGAACCCCCTCAAGGTGGGGTCCATGGACTTTACAGAAACCGACTCCAACTCCGACTCCGTCTCGAATCCGACTCCTCCAGCCTTTCTCTGAGTTTCAGTCTTCTACGATCATTTTAATTTTTAGAGGGGGCAGCGTCCCCCCTTTACGGGGGGACGCGCAGAGGAACGTAATTCGTCTCCGACGAGATTACGCTCATCATATAACTCACATTCAAATTTTCACTCCGATACGTTAAGACTAACATGGGTTTTCAGTACGAAATTTGACCTTGACGCTAAGGGGGCTGCACCACCTTAAGAGGTGACCTCCGGTCACCTCAAACAACTCGCCGTGGGATAGTTTACTCACCTTCATTAGAAATCATACAAAGTTTGATAGAGCGATAGCTCTCATTCCTCTCATATCCACAGAGGCGGAGCTGAGGCCCCCGATGCTGGGTGCGGGGTTCTGCGGTGCGGTGCGGTGCAGGGATAGTAAATAAGGCTAGTGCAGTGCGGACTCGGATTCGCAGAAGCAGGCGCAGAAGGGTTTAAAAAACAACTCAGAAGTGTTTCCTTCGGAAACACTTCTTCGACGTAATAATAATAATAAATAATATAATTAATGTTGTTTGTGTAAATAAAGAAATTAAGTTTTGTGTCTGTCGGTCAGCACAGACCTTCGGTCTGTTTGATCTCAGGTGCTCGGTCGCCCAAACGCCTTGTTTAGGCCCTAAACTCACCTCGAAGATTCAACGCCACAAGGGCGTTAAGCGCAATCATCGGCGTCCACCCTCGGGGGTGAACCCCCCTCTATATACATCCTACAGACTTGAATTCTACACGGATTCGTTAACTTATCCTCATATATACATTATATCAGTTTGAAAGCAAATATCGATCTATTCCTTCATACCGAAAAGGCTGGAGGAGCTCAAACTGTTGCATCACATACAGGATTAATCGAATGGTTAAATTATAGTAATTATTTTCTTTCGATTATGTCTTTCAATGTTAACTGCCAACCAGAGCACGTAGCACAAGTAGCGATGTTTTATTAGTATCGAATTTAGGGTTTAATCGATCACGATAAGATCGATTGGAATCAGGTCAAAAATGATCTAGTCTTGATCATTTATGAACGCTTCTTAGGTCCAAAGAAGTCTCCTTTTGAGGGCTGCGCCCCCTTCTGGGGCTAAAATCTTGAGTTCAAGGCTCAGAAGCTCAAGGAGGTTCGGAAGTCGGTTCCAGACCGTTAATCGGTCTCACCGACTTGAAAATCTCACCTTGACGACTCTCAACTCTATGAAAAAGCCAATGTTGCAAAATGTTGCTTGCAATCATATTCCGAACATTGGCTTTGAACGATTCTGGCCGTGAATTCTTGGCCGTTCAGTTCGGTCCACCCCTATACTACCTTATATACTATATACGTATATCATTATAGTAATATTTGATATAGTGATATATATATATATATTATTATATATTATATACTATATATATATATATTATATATTTTATACTACTACTATATCACTATCTTTTGTTATTTCTTTTATATATTAAC
>JABUQX010123972.1:0-12500 GCA_015478945.1 Trachelipus rathkii | reverse complement strand
TGTAAAATAGGGGGTAAATGAGAGAATAAACGAGATTGTATTAAGATGGTTTTGGAGGTATTGTAAGGATGGATGTTAGTTGGTCGGTTAAGAGGATGATCGATAGTGGTGTAGTGATGTTTCTAATGATACACACCCCACACAGGTCGGTTAAAAGGATCGCGCCCTACCTAGCCTGCCCGCTGCATGTGAATGGGAATCGACGCGGCTCTGGAGACCAAAGAAAAAGTGAATTGAGTAATTGAGTCTGTAAAGGAATGTCTGATGGAAAGGAATGTAAGTGTAGCAGAAGAGAGAAGAAAGGTGCATAATAGGAGTGACTGGCAGGGATTGTGAAGGAGTAAGGTTATGGGCCGTCTGGTTCAAGGGATAAAGATTACATTAACGAAATACCACATTGAGAATCCTTCGCAGTCTAGTGAAACTTTAGAATGAATTTTTTTTATTGCGACGAGCTCTCGGACTTCCAATGGTTATGGAAGGAGGACAGGTACTACAGGTTCCGCGCATATTCCTTTCGCTATCAGGCACTTACACCCAGTCAATGTTCTACTTTACTATCATTCTCTGTTTCATGTACTCATTGGCTCACCTCAGTCACACACACTCTAGGCAGCCAAAGGAGGCCCTCTCAGCGTATATCTACCAATATAAATACGCTATCACATACTCACTACCAACCCAAAATAACAACTTATAAAACATATATTATATATATATAACTAATATAATATATATATATACATATATATACTATATATATATATATTTATATATATATCATATTATAATATATCATTTTACATCTAACCTCATACAAATCATACATATAAATAGCCTAAACCGTAAGAATATATATCACCTATATAACCAATTATACTAAAAAGTATATATATATTACTTAATACTCAATACTACAGTTATTATTATAATTATAATATATATATAATACAATAACCAACCTACATTCAAATAAATACAAAATATATTACTAGTACATCAAATAATAACTCACTACTCACCACACCGATATAAAAACACTATTATACTATACTACCTCCATATACATATAATATAAATAAATATATACTATTATAGCCGACATATATATATAAAATATAAAATATAAATACTACCATATACCACTACCCCTAACAAAAAAACCAATCCATATAAAAATAAATATATACAAACTAAATAATATATAATTGCTAGGAGTGATTAAGATATACTATAGCGCCATACATTCTTACTTATATTAATAAAATATATTGCTGACTGGTTTCGGGTAAGTACCAACTCGAAACACCAAACTCATTGCATAAGACTTAAAGTAAAATGAACTAAAATAAACAAAGATTAAAATTACAAAAAATACGCAAGTTCACCCATCACTAAAGCTAAAAAATAAATAGTATTTTTTCGTTATATAACATTCACTATTTAGATAAATTGAATTTGATTAAAAACGCTGTTTGATAGAGTATAAAAGATTTCTTCATCTTATATTAATCTCCCTAATGAATTGGATTTCCTAAAGAAGCTTTATCCAACAAGTGATCAAACGACCTGAAGAAACTTTACCCTAAATGATCCAATAAATTGATTAATTGAATTTTTGATTGAAAATGTTTTTAAAAATTGAACTCTTTTAGAAAATATCAACACAAACCAAACCAAACCTTTTTTTCTTCCGGTCAAATTAGCTGCACCTAATGAACATCTATGAATCAAGTTTCTACTTTTGGGGAGAATTAATTGCCAAATTGAAAAGGTAATTAATGGAATATTAAAAATTAATTACCTTCATCTTAATTTTAAACTAGTTTATAATAATAATAAATGATTGACAAATTTAACAAGTTCAAACAAAAACTTCTTACACCTTTTTGCTCGTCGAATATAAAATACCATAATTAAAAAATCACCTAATTGCTTCGGTGCGCTGCTTCGATCGTCATCTATATTGAGAAGAATATTCGAAATTCTTCAACCGGCATTGCTGAGCACAAAGCCGTTTCCTTTAGAATTTTGAAGCAGCGTGACTCTCCTTAATCTGCTTTTAATTTATATTCTCTCCAATCAAACCACTCAATATAGAAATTAAATTTTAAATTTATGGATTTTGAGCGTGAGCAGGATCTCCATTTGCTAGAATCTTTATAATCTGCTACAACAAACCTTAATAAATAATAAATTGAATTCTTGAAAAAAAATTAGAACACTAATATAACAATTATCACTGATAAATTAATATGTTATGCATTTATTTACTTATTTATTTTTATATAGTATTTTCCATAATTTTTTGGTATATATTTGGTATATATTTAGTTCATTCTACTATAAACCTTGAAAATGGGTTGTAGTTGTACTCAATCTAAACTAGTCGGCAATTCACATTTAAATAGCGAACGTAAAAACCTCACTCCTAATATCTAAAAACTAAAATAACTACCTTATATCAAAACCGCAGATAACTTATATAATAAATTAAATAATAGTACCCCATACCACTCAATAATAAATATATTGACGAGGCGATTATAAGTTAATACAACTATAATATATATAAACTCATACACCTATATACATAACAAATAAATAAGAAACCGTAATATTTTCAGGGTACTAAATCCCACTTATATATATATATATATATATATATATATATTATATATATATATATATATTATGTATATGTATATATAATAATAGTATATATATTATATATATATACTTATATATATTTATATATATATATTAGTATAGCTATCTATTATATACCATATCAAAAGCACTATATATCAATGCACAACTGTATACCCAATCTACACTATTAATCAATATGATCGCAAAAGCTTCATTCGTAATAACGTAATCTATTTCTCAACCTACTCATACTTAAAAAATCGATAAGAAGGTCTCATTAAAATAGGAATCACAGCCTTAAGATAAACACCAAACTTTGAGACGAAAAGGCACAGAGGCGAGAGAACAAATAGAATACCACTTTAAAAGGTCGAAATAATGAACAATATATTATATATTAAAGCCTCACAAATAAATCATTACTTATACTACTCACTCACTATAATATAATACGACACCAATACATCACTATATAACCAATAAATCATATAAGCCTAACATAATTATCACTATATATACATACCTCATACCTACTATAATAACGTACAACCATATATATCACACAATTACGATACCCAATAACTAATACCACCACTATATTAATAGAAATAAATCAACGTAAATAATATATCACCCCCCCATCGTATAAACTACTCAGACTAAATTCAACTATAATCTCACTCCAAATCACATATTAACCTAGTAACAATAAACCCATCACTAGTATAACAAATCACAATAACTATATAAAATAATACTAAAAAAAACCTGTAATAATAAAATATACTTATACCGCGCATATATACAAAAAAAAAATAAAATAGAAATATAATAAAAAAATATACCTCAAAACCCACATACGGATCATATATTATACTATCTACTAAACTGACTCATATATAACTCATGATATTATATACTAAAACAACTAAAAAATCAATACTAAAACTAAAACATAAACCAATCACCTATAATAGCTATAAAAATCACCAATAGTCACAAACTCACCAAATTATATATTATACCCATATAAATATAAATATATCTATAAAATATATACAATCTATACTATATAAATAAACTCACTATCAACATACAACGTACCTAATATATAAAAATATACATAACTCCTGTGACGTCTGAAAGAAATACTCTCACCTATACCACTCCACCTAAAAGTAAGTAATAATAATAAAAACACCAAATAACAACCATATCAATAACACCACACAACCAACCATTATTGACACTTTAAACAAACCTAACTATATATATAAACCTATATGACAACACTATATACAGTACACCAAAATACAGACACCTCTAAACATAATATATACCATAACTAACCATAAACCCTATCATACTACAGTACAACAACTAACTAATACTATACCTATACGTATAGTAAAAATTACCATAAAAGTAAAAAACCCCCACGAAACCTATATTTCACTTACTACCCACCACTAGAAATACCCTAACCCCACTTAGCTACACCATTAACTACCCCATAAAATAAGCTCAACTAGTACTATATATTCACGGGTATATTCCAACCATAGACCCTCCTTAATATACCACTAAATTATATAAGACAATAAAATAACTCACATATATAAACAATATAATTATAAATTATATATAAATTAATATAATATATATTATAATATAAAAAAATATAAATATATAATATATATATACCCAAAATTTAATATTTAATAACAACAAATAATATATTAAATATATAAAAACATATAATATATATAATATATCTATATAATATATAATATAAATATTATAATATATATTATATATATATATAATATATAAAATTATATATAACATATATATATATATATATATTATATTTATCGATAATTTAGATATAAAATATATTAATATATATATATATAATTAAAATTATCTTTACTAAATAACGTACCGAAGGAAGCATTATTAAAAAAAAATATATTTAAATATATAATAAATAATATATTTAATATACTATATATATATAATAGAATGTAAAGGTGATCCCGGATATAATAAAGTGTAAAAATCCTATATAAAATAAAAACTGAATACAATCATGCTTTTTGACACCTTCTAAACTGTATTCTTCTGCCTGAGTTTAAATTAAATATTCAATTTATATGAAAATAATATTAATATATATATAAATAACTTGAGCTATTTCATATAACATATGATGAAATATATAAATAATAAACAAAACTATATATTAGATTTTAAAAGACGTTATATGAAATTAAATATATAATATATATAAAATAATTATTTATAATATAAAATATATATATAATATAATATATAATAATATATAATAAATAAATATAAAAAATAATATATAAAAGAAATAATATAAAATAATATATATATATATATATATTATATAATAAATAAATATATATAAATATATAAATATACTATACAATATATATATATTAGTAATAATATATATTAATATATATATATATAATATATAAATAGTAAATAATATAAGGAAATAATATATATATATATATATTATAAATAATAATATATAGTATAACTATATATTAATGTGTGTTTGAATTGGTCTTGCATGTACATTCATAGATTAAAAATAATTTGTGTGCTGCTAAGATACATTTATAAAACAACATCGTTTAGAATAACACACACGCACTCTCGCATAAATATTACAAATAATAAAATAAATAAAATAATATATTATAATAATACCAAAAATAATTAATAATAATACATCACATAAATTAATGAATATAATAATAATAATAATAATAATAATAATAAAATAAAAAATAAAATCAATAATAATAATAATAATAAGTTAGATAATAATAATAATAATACATAATAAATAAAATAAATAAAGAATTAATTAAAATGAAATGATAACATGAAAACCATCTATTAATAATATCTTGCATCTCAAGTCTCCCCACACACCATGAATATCACCATTCATTTGTTGACTTAAATTTCATGCCTTTGAGAACAGAGAACATAAATAAAATAAAAATTATAAAAACCAAAAACACAATATAAAACGCCGCTCAATAACATAACCTTCAAATAAAATCAAAAAATCTCACAAATTCATTAATCAACTAATATTAATATTTCGAGTCTCAATAAATAACTTATCTCAAATTATGTGGAAGATTTAGTGGGATTTATGAAATGGCATCACAGCACAAATACTATATCATATATACAATAATTATTAAAAAAGATATATATATAATAGCTATAAATATATATATATATAATATAATATATAGTTATATATATATATATTATATATACTATATAAATATAACCTTTAAATCATATAATACAAACCTATTTACAATATTTATAATATTTATATATATAATATATATTACCTATAACATATAATAATATACTATATATAACTCAAATTATGATACTAACTAAAATATATAATATCTAATATATTATACATATATATATACCAATAATATAATAATAAAATAAAACTAAATAAATAATATATATAATATATATAATACTAAAACATACTATATACTAACACATATAAAATATATAAAATAATTATATATATAAAATATAAAACTATATCCAACTAAAAACACCTCATATATATAATATACTAATATAAGTAATATAAATATAAATAATATAAAAATATATAAAAAGTAAAGAAAAAATACAGCTAAACCTATATATATATATATATACTATACTATACCATAAATATATATATATACATATAACCTCCAGCTAAATACTAAAATATTATATAAAAACCATACCCATAACCAGTAATAACGAAAAAAAAAAATACAATAAATAATATATATTGTCCCGTGAAAAAATGAAGAGATAATAAGAGCCTATATCCAGGCGAAACCTGTATAGATGTGCTTAGCATGTCAGCGTTTTCTCTAAGGGAGAGAGAAAATAATTAAGAGACTTTTTTAAAGCGTCAGCCCAAAATATACTGTGCACCTTTTGAGACTAAACGAGGTTTGATCATAAAATTTCGGAATTTAATTTTTCCCTTAAAATATTAGCTGAGAATTATTTAAACCTTTGCATTCTCGGAGCACATAACGTGATATAAAAATTTCGCTAGTCATTACGAATCACTATGAACCGCGTAAACCGAGCACCGCCTTCTTGAGAAGATACACCCTCCCCTAAATATAAAGTAAACACGGTGTTGTTTGAGCGCATGAAATTACTCACGGGTAGAGAAAAAAAAACAAACTGTTGTAGAAAGTGCCGAAAAAATATCTAACAGCAAAGCCAATACTATTCTTTGAGCGAGATGGAAAAAAACGCGCTTTTTGGAGTCTTTTCTCATTAAAATATTAACGTTCATTTTCTCGATAATAATATATTTTTTTTTTTTTTTTTTTTTTTTTTTTTTTCTTCTCTTATATATTTATAGAGAAATCATGATTTTTTTTCTGCTATTCTGTTCAGGGTTGACATAATAACCGGTTTATAAATTGGCCAATATTAATTACAAATTTAAAGCATTATGATAGAAATAATTTTCAATCCTACTATACTAGTAAATTAAGTGTCGAAATTTACATGAAAAAAGTGTCAAAATTTACAGAAAAATAATGCGAATAATTTAGTTAATTTTTGAATAATAAAAAAAAGGGGAAAAATACACCTAATAAATTAGAAAAAATAGGCTTAATTTAAGTAAGTTTCGATATGGATGACTAGTCCCTGAAGAAGTACACCTGCATGCGGCGGTCGAAATTGTACATCATTGGCGCAATTTATTATTATACCACTCACCTGCTAACGGGATTTCTTTTTAATTGCATATTTTGGAATCATCTTATCGATACACTTAACAAAGATCAACAAAGTGAATGACATAAAAGTTTCTGATCAAAAGACAGAAGGCAGAATTTATCTTCAGTGAGAAAACCTACAGATAATTTTCAATACTCAAATAATTAGATCGGGGCAGTTAATGCTATTGTATATCATAATTACATCATTAAAAATAATATATATATTTGGATACATATATACTCTATATATAACTTTGATGATGTAACATTTTTTAATATATATTATATAAATTATATAATATATAATAATATATAACAACATACACACATATATATATATATATATTATAATACAATATATATATTCACGGTAGCTCAGTGGTTAAAAGCGAGTCTTTTGGATTGTAACTAACCTCCTGCGAGAACGAGTCTCGATCCAGAATATCAGAACGGAGACACAAAAAAAAAATTGCCCTTAGTAGGAGATTTTCTGAAATATTTAATTACATTTACGGCAACAATGAATTACACTAATCTCATTACCTACGCATCAAACTGAAACATAAGCAACGAAAACAATCTATTATGACATACAATATCACACTATCGATCATCTTCTAGGAAAGTAGGTCCTCCCATCTCGAGATTCGAACCACGTCCACAGAGGTGACTAGAATTTCCAAATGAGTAATGAACCGAAACAAAGCGGCTTTGCTTAATCAACCTTTAAGAAAATCATTTGCATTATAAATCCATTTGGTCAGGAACTAACATGAATTAACCCACGGGAAAAATATAACTCATGGAACCTACTACGATAGGTAATGAACCCCCCCAAATTTAGGGGATAGAGGTTCAGGTAAAAAGCAACAAAATAAAACTAACTAACAAATATATATAGATATATATATATAATATATAATATATATATATAAAATAAAATATAAATATAATATATATATATATAAATATATATATAAATAAAATAAATATTCATTTTTCGATTAATTATATATTTATGAATATTATAAACTTCATAATTAACATGTATAAATAATAAAAAATATAATATATAATTGTAGTTTAGGCGCTTCAATCTTATTAATAATTAACTTTCTTGCCATTGCTCTAAAACATTTTCAGTCATTATTCCCCCTAGATAATAATATATATACTACCTAATATATATATAATATAAATAATACAATAAATATAATATAAGTATAAACTAATAACTAATATAATAAATAAAATAAAGGAAAAATAACTCAAACATATATATCTACATATAAACTAATAATAAGATAACTTAAACGAGATACCTACACGTCCAATCACCTATGATTATTATATAGTAAATATTATGTGTGTTGTGATGTTGGTGTGCTGTAATGTGAGAGTGTGTGTGTGAGAGAGGCGTATGTGACGTGTGTGTGTATGTGTGTGTCAGAGATAATTTGTGTGTGTGTGTGTTTGTGTGTGTTCATAAAAAACCTAACCAAATTTGGAAATAAACAAACTACTAATGGTTAAAAAAAATTAAAAAAAATAAACGCATCTCTCAATTGTAAAACTTACAATAAAAAAATAATGAACCATGAACACAAAAAAAAAATATAAAATAAAAATAAAAAAAGGAATAAAAAAAAATTAATATGACGAAAAATTAATTTTTCTAAATTTTATCTTCTTTCTATTTTCGTTATTCTCTTTAACCACACCATTTGAAAACCAACTCACCTTGTAATTATTTCAAATAATTGACCATATAAAATAATAATAATAATAACTAAGTATATATATATAGAGAAAATCATATATATCATATATACATAATATATATGAGATAAAATATATATATATATCATATACTCATATAGCTAACTATATAGTATATAAGTAATATATATAAACTAAAATATAATACATAACAATATTAAATATATATATATATCACTATATTATATATATATATATATTAATATATAAACGAATATATATAATATATTACCTCACCTCTAAAAGAAGACCTAACTATTATCCACCACTCATAAATATACCAACTATAATATATATACAACTATATACATCCAAATATAATATAATAATAGTAAAAAATACTCATATAATATAATATTCTGACAGTTCATGCAAATGCATACATTTGACAATACAATCATTCAAAAATCCTCAAAATAGTTCTTGACTATAATAAATATATAAACTAGAGGAGTAAATGAGAAGAATAAAAGGAAAGATTTTAATGGTTTTTCAATATGGAAAGGATGGATGGTACTCGGTTGGTTAAACGAATATATAGTGGTGAGTGTACTAGGAATCGACAGTGTTCGGAGGACGAAGAAAAAGTGGAATGTAAGTCACTCAACCCAAAGAATGCCGGAGAACAAGAAAATGTGAGTTATGGCAGAGCGCGAAACAAGAGAAGGGGCATAAATAGGAGAGTGACCTGCGGCGGGCGAATCTCTTGATAGAGGGGTATGGTTGCAAGCCCCAAACTGCGGATTAAAGGTGCTGCCACCCTACATGACGAGCGTACCACAGTGAAGTTCCTGAGAGAGGAGGATTTCTTGTGAAACTCAACGGGTTTCTCGCCTCATCAAAGAAGGGTACAAAGAGGGAGGTTATGGCTGGGCTTTTCTTATTCGACTTGCGTACTATATAATCCATCTACCTACTTTTATTTACTCCAGTGCATTGTGACTACACCTTGCCCTCACTAAATCTAAGCTAAAGAAAGGTGGGTGTGAATATATACCCACCAAATAAATCATTATACTACTACAATATTACTCTCCTATATAAACTCACTACTACTCATCACCTCTCAGTCACCCTATATAATAACTATCCTATAAAAACAACCCATATATATATTATATAAAAACCACCAAATAATAAAACCCTATCCAACTACATAACATATACTCCTAACCCCAATATATATAAATCCCATTTAACAGTTGTCACCAACCCTCACGAGAAGCGGCAAGAGCCCTCCATTCCACAAGAGGGAGTGTATCCTGCACGACCTAACTCACTAAAGTCAACAAGCCTAACAGTAAAAGTACGCCAGACCACTGAGCCACAGGACGCAGGCTTTTGAAGTGAAAGGGAGATTAAATTCAAGCAGGGAAAAAACTAAGAAGGCATGGAAGAGAATTCCACCAAACAGAGGTGGCAGGAAAGAAGGAAACACCGCAGGAAACTAGCCTGGAGTTACCAATATCAACACAAAACTCATGATCAGACACAGCACCCCTCGTAGTGCTAACGAGGGCGACGTTTAAAAGGTGGTGGTACGCGAGTGATAAGTTCCCTACAGAGCACCTGCCTCTATGATATAAGGTTACCTTATAGAATAAAGAGATATAAAAGCACCAAACAATCTGGCGCCGAAGAAGATAGAGGGTAACAAAGTGACTAGAAAAGTACAGAACAGTTTATAAAGAAAAACTTTTTGGCATTAGAGTCATTCCTATCCAAAAGCGGTTGAAACCAGAGCCCCCCCATATATGAGAGTAGTACTCCAACCAAGGGCGGATGAGGCCCTTGATAACGGGTGGAGTAACTGAGAAGAGAAAAAAAAAGTCTCGCAGTCGAAACAGAACTCCCAGTTTCTTTTATGGCGCCCTAGCAACCGTTGTGATGTGAGGTATTCAAGACATTTTTTTTGTTTATGTATAAAAGGGCTTAGGATGTTTATTAATTGTCCAACAGGCTGAGACGAGAGAACAAAACGTCGAAAGAGATAGGAAAAAGTTAGGAGGGAGAATTATGCAGAAGTTAGAGGTTTTAAAAAGAATTGAAATACGCCAAAAATTCACAAGGTCAGACGACCTCCACCCCGGAAATATTCATATCCACACTCAGCGAGAATTCAGAATTGGAAAGATTAAGACGAGAGGCAATTCTAGAAGTCAAAAAGAGTGCTGAATTGAAATGAACGATAATAGGTGTCCCTAAATTTCGAGACATCAAGGCATATGAGGGATAGAGTTAGATGTGCAGATGAGAAGATCATTTAATGAAAAGTAAGAAATTAAAGTCAGGAGGAGATAAGATAGAACCCTGAGGAAACACCACTATTTGACAGAAAAAGGAAGCACAGCAAGTGCGCCCCATCAAAAACAGCCGATGTTGAGCGATTTGAAAGAAAACTAGAATAAGTAAGCAAGCCAGAAGAGGAAACCCAAGGCCAGGGAGACTTTGCGAGAGCAGTGACCAACGCAGTGTCATACCCGCGTAACAAATGCTATTGGATATTTGCAACGCCACCACGCAAGCCTCCTCGTACCCGTAGTTCCTTTAAGAGCGGAAAACCACATAAATTTGTTAAATATGGAAAGTATATCGCCAGTAACCTCGAGCGAACAGAAAGCCAATACTGGCGATTCAGAAAGAGCTCGAATAGAGACTCCAGATGGATCTAGAAATGAGCGTGAGAAGAAGGTTTCCAAAAGATTCATTAATAGAATACAAGGTGAGAGCTATAGGGCGATAAAAGTTAGAAGGATCAGAGCGGCATGATCCCTCATTTCGGAACAGGTGGAAACATGTGCGTTGCTATCCCAACCAACTGAGGGAATAAGTGTTAGTATGAGTATCACGCCACAATAATAGTTGAACGAGCAAGGAAGGGCGCCAGCACGAAGCCACACCTCCCTTCAACCCAACTCCGGAAGGAATGCCGTCCAGGGACTCACCCGCCTTTTCTCACGATTCAAGATTTTCAAAGAGGCCCATGCACCAGATCAACAACTCGCTCAATCGAACAGGACAAAAAAGGAGCAGCAATAGAACAACCTGAGAGGAGAGGAGGAAAGGAGGAAGAGAATGCCAGAAATCGTACACAGAGGTTGAGTTAGACGAAAAAGAATAGAAGAGGCGAAGAGAGAGAAAGATTTGGAAACCTTTTCAGATATGGAAGAATATAGCAAAACAGAAAAGACCATCAGGATACGAATAAGAGGAATTGAAAGGCAGATTTACAGA
>JABUQX010123971.1:0-16990 GCA_015478945.1 Trachelipus rathkii | reverse complement strand
TTGCGAAGATATGGACCAATTTTTGCAACCTCCAAGCCAATCTCTTTCCCCACCGTCAACCTTTGAAAAAAAGACGTTATATATTAGAATAATAATTGAAATTAATAATTTCAATGGATGTTAAAAAACTAAAGCCTTCTGAGTCCCTTTAAACGGGCGAGTTGCTGCTCTTTTCTTCGTCAATGAGATCATGGCATCGCTTGAAACAAATATCGCACTAGCTACACTTGTTGAAGAACATGCTAAGTATTCCCTGCCGAGTTTCTGAAAGATGTGAAGAACTCTTTACGATTTCCGCCATTCAACCAATGGCTCTTCTCCCGATTTCCAATTTTTTCGCTTTTGATATATCTGCTCGATCATATGACAGAGTGTCTCCTTGACACTCTTAACAGACTCTTCATCGCTTGCTAGAAGCTAAAAGAACGTTAATGGATTCTGCAATGGTTTCGCTACAGATAGTAAGATGTGTGTCTGTGTTTCTGCCTCTTTCTTTTCTTGGCTTTTGGGAATTCTGGCTTTAGCCGCATTCATCACCTCTGATATACTAAATAAATTTTAACCTTTTTGTGAACACGTGTCAAGAATTTGTTGTTTTGTTTAGGATCAGAAAAGTTCCATTGGCAGTGCTAATAGTTTTGCAGATTTTGAAATCTATTCTCCACTCTCCAGCATTGGTGTTTCTGTGCACCTTTGAAAAGTCCACTTATTTTCAATCAGCAGCATTTGCACCAGCTTTCTCGTTGCAACTAGGGAATTCTCGTCTGGCAAATTAAGAATTTTCTGAGTTAGTCCCTAGTTACCTCTTTCCAACGGTTTCAGAAGAGGTACTACAATTACCGTCAAATGCGTATTATCATCACCTGTCACGCCTTTTACCTTTGATGTTTGTTCGAAGCGCATAAGGGGAGCAGCTTCTTTATTTTTGCCCTTCCTCTCAAGGCATGTAACAACAGTATTCAACGAGTTACTGACAGTCTTGGAGTCAGAAGTTGAGGGAACATTTAGACCTCTAATTCATAAATGATTACATATCTGCTCTCCGCAAAAAATCCATTACGTGCCGTTTAGAGAATTGCGGGATGGCGGTATCCGCTGACACCTTCTAGTCTTTACGGATTTTACCGTATAGGCATTGGAGATGTAGATTCATTTTGAAATGGGTAGTATTTTTTTATTGCTCAAGCAAACGAAAAAAAAATAGTTGGAACAAAATTGTTTCATGTACTTGCTGTAAGCACTAAGCTGAGGTCAGAATCGGAAATTTTGACTTTGATGCTTGAGTCGGAGTTCGTCAGTCGGAGTCGAAATTTTTGTTTAAGTGGAGGAGTCGGAGTCGGGTCGGAGTCGGAAATTTTTGTTTTAAGTGGAGTCGGAATGTCGGTCGGAGTCGAAACATCAAATTTTGAATTTAAGGAGTCGGAGTCGGGTCGGGTCGGAGTCGAAAAATTTATTTTACGAGTCCGCAGCCTGACCATTTAACACAGGATACAATACCATCATGTAGACCCTTGGCGCACTCAAACCTAGTTCCTTTTATCCCACCAAGAATTTAACTGCACCAGCACCTTCCTACCATCCACAACTTTCCTACACAATCTGCGATCATTCCGTTTCCCTATTATATAATATATATATATTATAATATATATTGTTTATATACTTACTATATATTCATACTATATAATACTTATATTTAATAATATATTCAGAGTTATATATGATGTATATATATATATATATATATTTACATATTATTATATATATATTATAAACTAGTAATTATAAATAGTATATATTATATATATATATATATATATATTTATATATTATTTTTATAGGACTGTCCTTTAAAGGACTGTTAACGATATAATTGATACGACGACGTATATCGATGTTTTCGATTATTTCAAAGCAATAGAGCGTCTATTTAAACATTTTTTTTGTTGCTTTTTTATTAACTAAAGGATTACTCACAAATTAATCCGCAAAGATGGAACGAGTCTGGGTCTCTCGGCTCAGGGGTGACGACGGGAGGGAGGGACTTCCTCCACCCTCAGTCTTATTCGTCAGCTCGAGCCCCTAAAAGAAAAATTAAAAAATTAGCAAAATTTAGCATGATAAAAATTTTTTTTGCAACTCTTGGGCGCTCTTCTATTGGGTCTTTAGCTACACGTAACCTGTAGGTTTCCACTCGTGAGTGTTCGGCGATTTTTTCGATATCTGTCTTTTTATGTAACATCCTTTTAAAGAGAAAGCGACCACTATAATATATTATATATATATATTATTTATATATATATATTATTAGTAATTATTACTATATATTTATTATATATATTAGTATATATTATATATAATATAACTATATTATATTATATATATATATAGTACTATATATATAATATATATAATACTAATATAGTCTATATATATATATATAAATATTATTATATATATATATATATATTATTATTTATATTTTATATATTTATCGTATATATATAAGAATAAACACCACCGCTCACGGCAGAGCCCTAATCTTAGGACGGTGTGTGCGCATCTTAACATCCCGGAAGACGAAGCCAAGCCCAGGGAGAGAAAGCTACGCTTCTCCCAACCCAGACCAGTTGCCGAACCGGCGGCCTCCGCTTTGGATTATTCGAGTTGCCCTACCACCTGAGCAATACCTGGCGCTTCTATATAAATAAATGTGAAAATATAGAAAAGGAAAAAGTATATACTATACAACATATACTACCACATACATCATTCGTTACATCAATCTACGTACATTAAAAATACAAAAATTACTATATAATATACTATAGTATATATAGTATATATAATATATTATATTATATATATCTATATACTATATTATATATTATATATATAAGTTATTACTTATTAATATAGATATATAGGCCTATATTATAATATTCTATAATATATATGTATTATATTATTTATATATATTCTATTATTATTATATATATAATATTAAGTATTTATATATATATATATAATATATATGATATATATATTTATATTATTTATATATATATACTAATATATATATACTATAACACTACATCAGTCAATATGTTTACATTACTAACACTTCTTATTAGCGATTACATTCTACTAACACTTATTTATTGACTCACTATTTTCATTACATAGTTGAACCACTAATAATTAATCATTAATTATTATTATTTTATTATTATTATTATTATTTTTTATTATTTTATTTGATTATTATTATTATTATTATCATTCTATTATTAGGTATTATGTATTATTGGAACGCTTTATTGTAAATTCGGGGGGCAATAAAACAACTTTCAGCTTCGTAAGTTGGCCATCCTGGGAAATGCATTTTTAAGTGCCTAAATCTACGAACAGAAAAGACACAACTTTTTTGTGAAGTGTTCCATTTTCAAATTACTTTTAATCTATTAACAAAAACAGTGAAAGATTGAGTGATATTTTTTTGAGTTCAGATTTAAGCTTATAAATGAGTGAGCTTAGGCATTTATTTCAGATTAAATTTGATGTTTGTCAAGTCGAATATATATATATGCTTTTTTCTTTTTTTTTTTTTTAATTTCCGAATACAGGAGGTGCGGTTCTCACGTCGGCCCCCCAATGCATGGCCAGACGCCCGCGGGCTACAGCGGCCTTTCGGCAAACACTGGTGGCCTACATTAAATTAATCTTTTTTCGTGATACAACAATGAAAGAGGCAGGCCAGCAGCTGGGCTTCTTTATTTCGCTGCTTCCCACTATCCCTGCTATCCCTGCTATCTCTGTTATCCCTGCCAGGTTTAATATCAGTCCATATTTTGTTATTATTATTATATTATTCTTATTACCTTATTATTCCTTATTTTTTTACATTATGCTTATTATTCAGCATATTTTGGTATTTGATTATGGATTGGCCTGGTTGTGGTTATATTTATTGCTGCGCAAATTGCTTAACAGCTTACCACTTATCATCTAACTACAACACGTAGTTTTATCTCATTATTTATTGTTAGCCACGGCGTTTACCTTATGTATGTATTGTGATGTAGAGTGATCCACATCTCTAGCAGAGCATGCACGCATCAGCCCTTTTTCTGGGCCATGAAATGAAGAAATTCGGAGAGGCGCAGACCACACAGTTTACAACTAAATACGATTTCATTTGATCAAATTAAAAGTCGAATTATGTATTCAATATAAATTCCAAAATATTAACAAAATTCCTTTCTCAAATAATATAATTCATAGGTGGTACTTATTGGGATCATTTTTCTAAAATTGAAATATGAATCTTCCCTTCAATCCAAATATTTTTTGAAGCAAATTTAGTTTTTGAAAACCTTGAAAAATTTCAATATTCTTCTTTCAAAGTCCATAGTATAAAAAAACCGTGACATGACCTTACTTGTCAAGACTAATAAATGACACGATCTTGCAGAGCTTTCTGATTTCTTTCTTCTCTTCTCCTTTTCTTTTTTCTGTTTTTTCTTCTCTTTCCCCTACCCTTCAACCTGACTTAGTACTAATTCGTTACCTTATCCCCATTATTTCCTTTAGCGAAGGCATTATCCATACTATAAGTCTCTTGTCAAGTTTCCTATTAATTATTCTTTACGCTTTTAGGTAAAAATAACTAACGCCTAACCTACCTAACCCTAACCTACCTAACCTAACCACATATTAACATATAATATAATAATAGAAAGCAAACTAGTAAAAAAATTTCCAGCTCCGATCTATATTTCGTTGTCCGAATCGATATCATTTTCGTAAAAATTAAAATAAGATGCTTAGTATCGAATTACTCGAAGGATATTATAATAGTTATGTTATATATGTATATATTTATATATATATATATATAATATATATCTATATTATATATAATATAATATATATATATATATTATTATATACTATATATATATATATTATATCTATATTACAGAGGTGGGCATCCGTTACTCAAAAAAGTAGGGTCCCGTTATCTGTTACTCCGTTACTCTTGAGAAAATGTGTTCCCGTTATCGTTATTTCCGTTCTTTGAAGGAAAGTGACGACGTGCCGCTACTCCGTTACTTTAGCTTTTGGGTATGACATTAATTTAGGTGATTTATTGGTTTGTGTTTATTAATGTCTCAACATATCATTATTATTAAGTAAAACATAGTATGAGTACCCTAGCGCACCTCAAAACTTAAGTCCCTTCACACCAAACGATTTAATTGCACCACCCCCTTTCCTGAAATTCACAACTTTCCTATACACTCTGCATCCATCCATTCCCTTTCATCCAACCTATCATCACTAATATCCTAAATATTTTAACTCTGACACTTGTTCCAGTTGCTCACCCATCTAACCCATAACTTCACACCGAGGACTCGTCTCACTCAACATAACCTTACTCTTATCCACGTTTACCTTCAACATCTCCTTTCACACATCCTGCCACAAAATTCTCTACCTCCTCTCAAACTCTTTCAGATTCGCCTCCACAGCAAACCAAATGCCTCGATTATAAGGTTTAGGACACCTCCACTCCTTCATTATCATCTTCTACACACACTCCCTTTGCCACCCACCATATAATTCTTTCATAACCCCATCCATATAGAATATGAATAACCAAGGAGACTATTAGCACATCTCTTGCTCACTCCGCATTAATATTAAACCCTTACTTTCAGACTCCAATTCTATTCTTACATACGTTTCACTGTCAACATGCATACTTTTACCATTCAGAATCTTACTCCCAACAATATATATCAATTACACCTGCCATCTGAACTTCGCTATTAATCAAACTACGCCAGTTTGCAAAATCAAAAAACCCTAAATCAATTTATCTTCTTCTCCCCTCATGTTTCTCAATCATTTGTTTCAATGTAAGATTTGATCCACACATCTCTACTATTTCTAAAGCACCTTGTTCTTCACAATCGTCCTTCAGTCATCGACACATTCTTTACGACCCTAAAATATAAGTATATATCTTCCTTATACTACACTTAATAAACTAATTCCCCTCTACTCTCCGACAGTTACCATATCATCCCTTACCCTATATATTACTGCTCATCCTCAAATCCCTCTGAACTATGCCTCCTAAACGATTTCGATTTACAACATTCAATCCAAGTCAATTACCACTCTCGTGCTAGAGTTCTCTGATAATTTCACCGGTAATTTCATCAGATACTGAGATGTACATTCTCCAACTTTCTCTTGTCTACCCGATTACCTCCTCTTACTAACGATGGAACTCTCCCCATAATACATATTCCTTCTTGCGCCAATCAGCACCGACACACACATTCACTACTCACCTGCTTATTTACTGCCAATGTTATGCAGATTTTTCGACAGTGTCTTCTCAGCCACACTCTAGTCAATTTATTTCATTCAATTACGGAAGCACGTATCCTATTAATTCACTCTATGCACAAATCCTTATTCCTTATTAATATATATACTATATATATAATATTTATATATTTTATATACCTATATATATATACTATATATATATCTCTTATATATATATATATTATATATATTATATATAGTTATTAATACATACATAGTATTATATATATATATATAATATATATAGTTATATATATATATACTTATATTTTATATATATATATATATTATATTATATATATATATTATATACAGCCTTATACTTATTTAGTATCATATATATAATATATTATTTTATTATAATATAATATATATATATATACTATATATAAATATATATATATATATATATTTATAATTAAATATCTATATATATATATATTATATATATATATATATATATATATAATAGTAATTATAATTATATTATATATAGTATTATTATATATACTATATTATTATATACTATTATATATATATTATATCTTATATAATAACATATATCCTTCGACCTTCTTCATTTCTACCTTTTTTATACAGACTGGAGGTAAGGTGCGTTACAGCATCGGAAAAGAAAAGCAGTAGAAGAATATACAAAAGTCGAAAGAAAGCCCAGCCTTACCGCCCCCCCCCCTCTGTCCCGACTTAATGTAGTGGAGAACCGTCGCAGACAGGAATCCCCGCTAGAGCTTACGGGGACCGCGCCGGACCCTCACTTGGTAAATCGTCATGTACAGTTCATGCATTTGGCCAGGTGGGCCAAACCCATAGCCCCCTCACAAAGCCCCGCCATTCGACTCCTATTAGCACTCTTGTATTCTTCTCTGCCAAACCTACACATTCTTCGTAAATTTCGTTTTTACCGTACTCATCCACTTTTTTCTTCTTGTCTGCCAAGCCAGTCGGTTCCAACACCCTCGGCCCTATACATCCGCGCTTAACCAACCGACTATCTTCCATCCTTTCCATGACCAAACCATCTCAACATGACTGTTCATTCGCTATTCTCTCCATGTTTACCCTTTTCCTCACACACCAAAACTCTCTAATGCGTTCATTCCTTGCATTTTATCCATTCTTCTCACCCCTAACATACTTAGAGCATATATATAAATCATATATATTATTTATTATTAGTATATATATATATATATCATTATATATATATTATTATCATATTATGATATATAACATATATATATGTTATATATATATATATAATATATTATTATATACTATAGTATAATATATAGTATATCATATATTTGTGGAATTTTGTAAACTAAAAGGAGTTAATTAAACTGTAAATCTTAACTACACATGCCACAACTCACTTTACTTATCTATTATTATTAATCTTATTTATATTATTATTATTCATCTATTTTTTATTATTAATTAGTATTATTATTATTCATTTATTTTATTATTATTTTAATCATTATTATTAATTATATTATTCATCTATTATTATTTTATTATTCTTGATTGTATTATTTTTTTTATTTATGATTATTATTTTTTTATTATTTATTATTTATTATCTTATTCTTATGTATTATTTTATATCATTATTTCATAGGAATTTCATTATAATATTTTATTTATTATTATATTATTAGTATTCTTATTTTATTATTATTATTATTTTATTCATTTATTTTCATTATTTTATTATTATTGTTATCTATTTTATTTTTATATTTTAATTAATTATTATTATTTTGAAAAAATTTGAAGTGTATTTATAATGATGCACCAGAAAAAAGTTGGATTCCTAACTCTTTTTACTTAGACTGATAGCCAGTAGTTTCAGTAGTGTTACCCTCATTGTAAAATATCTTAAACTTGGTGCATGACTGAAGTAAATGCTTGTTATGGCTCTAACTGTCTTTGAATAGTGAGGGTTTATACTTATACAGTTACAAGTCTAGAAGCACAATAAGCTGAATTTGCGTGAGCCGCGTGAATGTGTCTGTTCAGTTAGTCTAGGATAAGTTAGCAGAAAGTTTCATTAACGTACCTTTTTTTTAACTTTTTGGAATTGCAATGGTAAATTATTATCGAGTTAGCTTCCTGAGTTTCTTCACTTTTCTTAGGACGGGAATAGTTGGAGTCTAAAACTTTCCAGGGGTGGAGTCGGAGTCGGAGTCGGAAAATTTTAAGCCGACTCCACAACCCTGATTTTGACCCTAGAAAAACCAAACTGTAGCTTTTTTTTCCCTCTATAAAACGGTTTTGGTGTTTTTTTGTGTTTGTTGCTCATTCCTTTTTAGAATTGTTCAAATTTTCAACCTGATGTGTTTGACATTTTCGATGTTCAACTCCTACAATTTTTTTTCGAAATGACTTCAAGACTTGAAATATGCCGACGTAGTTTGTCGATTTTTCTTGATATTTGTGTCTCAGCCATCTCAATTTCAAACCCACTTTTTTCGGTTTTAAATGAAAAATTATCAGAATTTTTTTTTTTTTACGTATGCGAACTGAATTAAATTTTCAGAGCCTATGGAGTCGGGTGTGATGCGCAATTTTTCATTTTACAAAACCGAAGTGGGTTTGGCAATTTTTAGATTTGCTGAGCACAAATATCAAAAATTTGACAATCTCTTTGTGCATTTTGTTAGGCGCTATGGGACCCAATCTATTGCATATTTCACAAGAAAAAGTAATTTCGAAAAAATTGTAGGAGTTGGATGCGAAAAATGTAAAAACATAGGTTTTTGAAAATTTGGAAATTCTGAAGAAGGGATACGGCACAGAACAACACCCGAACTGCGTTTTAGAGGGCCAGAAAAAGCTACATTTTGGTGATTGATAGCGGTCCAAATCGGCCTGAATATCCGTTTTGATGCTCCATTTTTAGGGGGGCTTGAAAAATTGCGGCTCAGCCCGACCACATATTGACCCTGTCCTTAAACTATTATTTTCAGAAATCTATTTCATTAGTTAAAATTTTAACTTTTTTAACTAACGAAATTTATATTTTTTATTAAAACTATATTACTTTACTTGACCCGTAAAGGCAGTTTGTTAAAGCGTGCGCAACATTATACCCACCCCTCCATTCCTCGTGCATCCTGCCCATGCTTTATTTGATTTACTGCATTTAAGCAGTATGTTGGTCATGTATTATTCATTAACCTAACATAAAACTACAGCTCTTTTATGTGAAGCAGAAGATATAATTATTACAACATTGTAGGTCTCAACTCTAAACTTTTATCTTTTTATTTAACAAAATAATCTATTGATTTCAATGATCAACTCTATTAGCCACATACTCCCGACCTTCCCACATTACCATTGTCCATTGAGTACGTAATTAACGTCCTAATTAACTTATTATTGTTACGTGTAACATAAAAATATGCTTTCATTTGTAACCTTCTACAAAATTTTAAAACAGTTTTGTTATACAAAAAAAAATCCTTTTCTTTAGTAAAAGTTATCAACTTATTAAGTTATTAAAGTCATATATAGTCTCATGCCGGCACACATTAAATAAAATAGTTCTTCTTTGTTGTGTTCACAACATAAATTTTAGCTTTTTAATTTTTTTATAACGTCTAACTAACATACCTTACGTATGAATAAATGCTAAACATTATCACATTCATGCTTAATATCTGTAAATATCTTACATAACCTTACAAAACTTAAACATTTCAACTTTACCAGCACTTCTCTAACATAGCCATGTTATAACATCTTATTTAATATATTTAACAAACTTAAGCAAAAATTTTCATTGATAGTCATTCGGAGGTTGAATATTTGATATATGGACACTTCTTGGGAATTCATATTTTGGTATAAATTTTTAATCTTTTCTTTTTTAATTTTTCCTTTGTAGGTAACTTTATTATATTAAAATTAGCTATAGGTAATAATACTGTCATAATAATTACTTAAATAAGATCACATCGGGTGTCCTATTCACCCATCTGATTTTTTGTGGGGGATGAATTGGACAAGTTAGGCCCTGGTAATTTAGCCCTATGTACTGGTTTTGAAACCAAGATTTACTTTTCAGTTAAAGCTAACATACTCAACTGCGTATACTTGAAAAATAATTAAAATCCATCACAACTTTTCCTTTTATAAAAGTTAAGAAAAACATTTTCAAAAGTGAAATTCTTTTAAGGACATTTCCTCCCTAAGTACATTAAATTTTTTTAATATAAAAATCTCGAGGATTAAAGAGATTAATCTAAATAAATTGTAGTACTACCGGCCATGGCTATTAGATGAGCAAAATAATTTACTTATTTTTTTTTTTTTTATTTATATTTAGCTTCCCCAATAAACCCACGAATTTTACGTGTCCCATTCACCCGCCGACGCTTACTATAGTATATCTATATAATATTCTATCAATATAATATATATTATATATATTATATATATATATATATTATTTATATAATATATATATATCAATATATATATAATTATTATATATATATATATATAATATATATATATCTATATATTACAAAGATCTCATATTTTCTGCGTGTGCTTTACTCATTTATTTTAATAAGTGACTATATACATATACTGTATATATATATATATATTATTATATATATAATATATATATAATATATTATATATATATATTAATTTATTATATATATATATATTATAATATATATATACTATATATGATTATATAGTATTATTTCAAATCTCCAATTTACCGGTTTTACCTAAAGTAAAAACCCGACTGTGGGTGGGTTGGTTCAGCTTCGCTATGGGGAGGGTATCCAGCGCAAGCCCTCTGGTTTCTGGTTATACTACTAACTATAGTGTAGCTACTTACTAGGCTTCCCCGAGCCTCAGATTTTATGATTACGACAATGTTCGAGTTTAAAATAATTTTAAATTTATATATCATACTTAAATTACTTTGCTCTTAAAGATAGCGCTGTTTATCGTCATTACTCTCAATAACGCTGTACAATGCAATTACCATTTATCTTTACAAGTCTTCACCAATCTAGGAAATGACATTCATTCGTGCAGTTGGGATTGACAATGTTCGAGTCACCAAAACTATATATTTAATTTGGTACATTTCTATACCGTATTTATTAATTTATTTGTCCAATAATACTGAAATGATATTAAAAATGACATAATTTCACTTATGATCCATTTTATTTTTTCTCAAAAAATAGAAATTACAAAAACACCCCCAAAAAACAAAACAAAACATTGGGCTGTTTTTTTTTGTCGACCCAGGTGTTTTTTCCCAACCCTGCGTTTTGACTTGAAGGTATTGTTTGTTACCTGTCGTTAATGTATAAGTAGCTCAGCCTCCATGGTTCTGGGAATTAGGTGGTATGATCTACAGTACATGTGTTCAGGATGGGCACAATCAAAAAAGGTTGTAAATGATAGAATAACATGAAATCTACATTGACGGATGGTGTTCGTCATGTGGAAGGCATGGATGATAATCGATTTGTTAAGCGGAGTATATAGTGGCGAGTGTTGCCTAGGATCGAAAGCTAGGGCTCGAGAAAAAACAGTAGATTGAGTCAGTTAAAGAAATGTTGGAGGAGAGATGTGCGTGTGCTGAAGGCAGGAAAAGGTGCCTATAGAGTTTATTGCGTGGTCTTTGTGAGGGGCTCTAAGATGTGGTCACCTGGCGGCGCACGGGCATGACCATACATGGACGAGGATGCCATAGTGGAGGGTCCGTCACAGATTCGTGAGCCCTTACGGGTGGATTTTTCTGACTGCGAGAGTTCTCACTTATTGGTATAAAGATGGCAGCGGTAAGGCTGGGCTTCTTTTGGACTTGCCGGCATATTCTTCTCACTTACTTTTCTGTTTTTCAGTGCGTGTGACGTAACTTACCCATCTGGGAATAGAAGGTGTGGTTGATGATGATGGCTATCCATTATATAGTTATTATATACTATCGTATATGTATCTATATTATTTATATATATATATACTATATTATATTATATATACTATATATAATAAAAATATATATTAATATTAATATATTATATATATTATATAGTATATATATATATATATACACTATATATATTATATTATTATTATATATATATATTAATATATTATATTTTATATATATTATATAGTTATAGTATTATTTTTACTTAAAAGATAACATATCTGTTCAATTTTGTTTGTTTGATATAGGGTTGGTATTCTCCCATTACAATGTTGTGAAAAAAATTGACCACCCTCTCAACTATAACTTAAATTAAATTGATTTAAGTATTATATAATATATTATATATATATATATCTTATATATATTGAATATATATATACTTTATTATATATATATTATATATATCTACTAGTAATAATATAATATTATTATATATATATATGTCTATATATATATATATAAATTTATATATTATATGTATATCTATATCTTATATTATATATATAATATTAAATTAATATAATATGTCTATTATATATATATATATATATATATATATTATATATTTATATAATATATATCTATATATAATATATATATATATATATATATATAATAATATATATATAAGTATAGTGATATTATTGATGCGTAAAACACACTAACGTGAGAAGTTTAGAAGAAAAAAACCACAATTATCTATAGGACGTTTCGTGGACTTGATGTTTCTTCAGTAGTTGTAGAGGAGTTATATTGATTTATTATTAGCGTTGAATAACGTGTTTCTGTCTCTTCCTAACGGTGCAAATTTATTAATTTTTTTAACCTTTGTTTTGTAATCTAGATATCCTATACTATACAGATATACTATATTCTCTCGTGTTATATTATCTTATATTATATATATATATATGATTAAATATATATATAAATATATATATTATTAATATACTATATATTTTATTAGCCTGAATGAATGTGACAGTCCACCTGTCCCACGAAACATCGTTTTAATAAATTTGCAAACATGGTATTTGTGGGGTTTTCTGACACGTTATATTTATACTATATATTATTTATTTCTAGTATATATATATTATATAATATATAATATATATTATATATTAATATATATAGTATACTATTATGATCTTTCTATAATAATGATATATAGATATAATTGAAATAGTTCCAGTGATTTTATTAAAATTTACAATTTTACTATATATATTAATTCTTTATTATTTCATTATTATTATTATTTTATTATTATTAATTATTATTCATTGATATGTTTGTTAAAAAATTATTTGGTTTTATTTATTTACTATTATTATTAATCTATAATATTTTATTATTATGATTATTTATTTTTATTATTATTTATATTATTATGGTTGTTTTATTATTATTATTCTCATTATATTATTATCATTTATTATATTATTATTATTATTTTTCTTATTTTCATATTATTCATTATTATTTTATTATTATATTATTATTCTTATTATTTTATTTTTATTCTTATTTTTATTATTATTTGGATATATTCATTATTACTAAATGTTATCATTTGACTATTATGATTTTATTTAATTATCATTATTTTTATTTATTATTATTATTTTTTGTTTATTTTATTTATTACTCTTATTTTAATTTAATTTATTTTCTTTCGCTTCCTTACTATATATATATTATAGTATAGTTATATATTATATTATTTATATATATATATTTTTATATACTATATTATATATATTATTGTTAGTTATGGTATGTTTATATATATATTAATTGTTTTCTAGCATACACATTACTTAAAATTCTCATGTTGTTGTTCTTGTGATAGTTATTTGTATTTTATTTTTTATATTCTCTCGAAAATATTTGAGTGGACTCGATTCTTATATATTCGTAGACACTAGAAGTGCCGGAAGCCCTGGAAATGCTCTGCTCGGCCCTTGCAGGGCATAATTTCGCTCTTCTAGATCTTCTTTGGTATATCATTGCTTAACAATTGGCTTTTATTATTATTATTATTTTTATATATTATTATTATTTATTGATTATTTTATTATATTATAGTTATTGATATTATATTCATATTATTATTATTAGTTATTATTTTATTATTTATTATTTTCTTATTGTTATTGTATTGTTATTATTATTATTTCAATATTATTATTATTATTATTTTTATTTTATTATTATTATTTTTTCATTATTTTATTATTCTTCATTATCGTTATTTTTATTATTTTGTTATTTTTAGATATGTATTATTATTATTCTTATCATATTTTTTATTATCTATTATTTATCCGAATCTTGGTTGTTGTCTATTATTCTTATTATTTTATTCTTGTTATTTTATTCATCTTATATCATTATTATTATTATTTTATTATTATTATTATTATTATTATTTTTTATTATTATTATTATATTCTCTTTTGGTATTGACATAGAACGTTATGCAAAGGCGAGAAGGCAACAACATGGGATTTACAAACCTTTAGATTATAAACATATAATAAATACCTCATTGTGCTTGAGTTGTATTCTCATTTAGAATCCAGACACTTTTTACACATATATATATTAAAGATTATATATATATATATATATATATATATATATATATATATATATATATATATATATATATATATATATATATATATATATATATATTCTATATATATATATATATATATATATATATATATATATATATATATAGATATCTTACATTTAACCCTTCTTACATACACTGGTTCTCCTCACATAATCTAAACACTAAAATTGGCACTCTTTCTTCCCTTTTCTTACGTGCTTTCCGCATATGCTCTCCCTCCTATCTTCAATCTGAACTCAACTTTCTAACCTCCACTTTCAAAAAACTTTCTTATCCTACTCACATCATCCATAAGGCCTTAAAAAGGGCAAACAAAACCTACTACAATCCTCCCATTAACCGCTCCTTTAATTCTAACTCTCCTTCCTCTACCTCAATTTCCTCTCAACCACATTTAAAAATATTTTCCACACGTCCTCCGATATCCTCCCTCTTAAAAAAAAACCCTTAAACCACACATTCATCAACCCGTCCCTCCTACGGAACTCTCCCAATGTGTCTATAAAATTCCCTGCAAAGATTGCAATTCCCTTTACATTGGAGAAACCCATGATCACAACACAAACATGACCTTCTACATGACAATCAAAATTCTTCCCTGACACTCCATCGCTCTACATATAATCATTCCATTAACATTAACCAAATGACACCAATCTTACATGTACAAAATTTACAAAAACGTAAACTCACTGAATCCTTTTGTATCATTAATTCAAATAATTTTAATAAACAAAAAGGCGATTACAACATTGACACAATACAAAATAATATTCTGAGCACCACACAATTTAAAAATTAAATTATCCAAACTTTGAAATCTAACATAACTTAATAATTTTTGCTTTTTTCAAATGTTAGTTTATAATATATCACTTCTGAAGGAGGTTCCAGCTTTAGGAACGAAAGCTCAAGAAAATATATATTTAAATAACTTGTAAATTTAATAATTTCTCTTAACTTCAACCTTTATATCTTCTAATTGATTCCTTCAAATTTCATCAATAATAAAGGCCACTCCTACTGGAGTATATATATATATATATATATATATATATATATATATATATATATATATATATATATATATATATATATATATATATATATATATATATATATATATATATATACTTTATATATATTATATATATATATATATATATATATATATATATATATATATATATATATATATATATATATATATATATATAAACCTTACCTTTGTAGACCCCACTCCCCTCCTAAGAGAAACGGGCTATCTCGAGATATTGTGCCTCTACAGATGGCCGGGCTCAGAGGTCTCCTTGAAAAATCCTATTGAAGTTGTTTCTGATGTCCTTTAAGTATGGGCAGCTTAGTAAGAGATGTTATGTGGGGGGTAGAGTCTTTTATTAATTTTGAACACCTTGTATTCTTGTTCTTGTAGGGAGGGATGATGACCAGAGCAGAGGCTGGGTAGCACCACGAGGGTATGACCCTCCAAAGTTTGTTCCGAAGGGTATATTACGGGTAGACTTCCTTGAAGTGTGGTGTTATTTGGGTATAGGGGTGGAAGTGTGTTGTGTATGTTAGAATAGTATATTGCTGGTGTGATTTTCCTTCTAGTGCGGGGGAGGGGGTTGTTATAATGTTTGATGCAGGGTGATTTAGTGAGAGTGATTACTGTAAAGTTGACAACCTATCATGTCAAGATGGGCTTCTAAAGGAAGAACCTTTGTTTCAGTTAGTAGAGGATGGTGATTGTGGTGGGAAGACAGGCTGTGATATTGTGAGAGCCAAGCAGGTGATGTATAATTTAAGAAGGGGAGGAGGTAATGTATGTATACTATTGTGAGGATTTATTTATGTTGGTCAGTTTGTGTTTTCAGTGCATTTAATTTATGGGCGACTCTAGAACTGATATTGTTGATGCGGGGGTCAATGTA